>ML331652.1:0-75934 GCA_005239505.1 Nicotiana paniculata
CAAAATTTGTGACCATACCGCTCTTGATACCTTCTTCAATCTGTTCACCTAATTTGATAATGTTGGAAAACTTGTGGTTCTCAATCATCATCAACCGTTCATAGTACTGCGGGTCCTAAGCCCGGACAAAGAACTTGTTCATCTGCTCCTCTTCTAAGGCGGGCCTGACCTTGGCAGCTTCAGACCTCCAACGAGTAGCGTACTCGCGAAATGTTTTCGTGGGCTTCTTTTTCAAATTCTGAATATAGAACACGTCTGGTGCGTTCTCCGAGTTGAACCTGAATCTGTCCATAAAGTCAGATGCCATGATCACCCAATTCGACCATTTCTTGAGATCTTGGTTGATGTACCAAGACAACGCATCTCCTTTCAAGCTCCTCATGAACAGCTTCATGTGGATCCTTTCATCCTTCCGTACTCCAACCAGCTTGTGACAATAAGTTCTCAGATGGACCCTTGGATCACCTGTACCATCAAACATTTCAAACTTAGGAGGTTTGTATCCCTCAGGCAGTTCGACATCGGGCTGTATGCAGAGGTCTTCATATTTCAACCCTTCAACTCCCTTGATTCCCTCGACGCCTTGAACCCGGCTGGTTAGCTTCCTAAGTTCCTCGGCCAAGTTCTTGATAAGAAGGTCCTTTTTGTCAGACTCAGGTGTGTATGTGATAGGGGGAGTGGAGTGTGGCATGGTCTACACGTAGATGGGATTGTTATGGTTTCCTGGCGCATGAGTGTGGAAATGGTTATTTGTGGAGTACTGAGGTTTTGGGATAAGCAGTGGAGTATTTTTTGGAGTATGGCGGGCATTGTAGTATGCTGTAAGAGTTTGGTTCTTTGGTGGGGTGGTGTGATGATAAGCTATGGGATGATTTTTCTGCTTTGGGATGTTTTCAGGAGGTGTAGGATTCTGGATGTTGACGTCTGGGACGTTAAGGGAGAATGACAGGTTTTCCAGATTCCGAACTTGATCATGCTCTTCTTGAAACTTTGACAACTTCCGTTCCAGCTGCGACACAGTTTCATTCTGAATCCGAATAACCTGGCCATCAATGGCCTCTACCCGTTCAACCACATTCTTATTTCTGTTGTTTCCTGAATCTTCCATTTTCTTTTTTCCTTTGTTCTTGCCTTCGGGAGGACTAAGAGGAGGACAGGGTGGAGGGGCCCTGGATCTTGTATGATAGGATGATGATGCCAGAGTGCACAAACTAACCTTTGGGGAGGGGAATAAATAAATAAAGGAAGAGGAAAACAAAAACAAAAGGTAGCCAAGTCAGTGAGGATTATGAAAAGTATTGCGGTATTTAAACACATGGTGCGGGAATGTAAAGCGCGTCCTAATTTGGGGACCTCTTTTGTGCCCGAGGTAGGCCTAGCGAAAAATTGATTTGGAGAACTTAAGATGCTAAATGCCTCATATTATTGATAAAAAAATAGACGAATCCCAAAACAACATTAAATAAATAGGAAGTAAAGGTCAGTAATGGCCATTGGCCTTATTACATTGATAAAGTAAAAGAAAGACATTCCTATCTACTTGATCCCAGAAGGACCTTCCCAGACTCGGCATTCTTGCTTCCCTCGTACAGTTTCCCCAACTAGCGAAGTCCCAGCAATAGGTATGCTTTGTCTAGATGTCCTCCGTCGGTCCCTTCAGCCTTTTGACAGTCTTCAATTCTTTTGAAAATATTTTCCTCCAGCTCCACTATGCCTCGCTCCAAATACCCTAACCTTTTGTTGGTGCTAATAGCGATATCATTCCTTTCCTCGATCAGTTTCTTGCTATACTCATGTATTTCGTGGTGCTCATCCTCACACTCACAGATCCTCTTGCGCAGATAGTTGTTTTTGACTTGTGCCTCGGCCTTTTCATCTATAACCCTTTGGCCTTGAATGAACCCTGGCTCGCTCAGACCACCCCAATTTTCTGCCAACCAACCAGGATAGAAAGGGGTACAACCGGCATGATATTTTCCCGGCTCGATGGTGTCCTTCTCCATTACAATCTTGCAGTGCCATATGTGTTGGGCTTGGCACTTGTGAGGACTATCGTCATTTTGGAAGTCAGCTCGAAGATGGATCATCTTGTCGACCCTGGGTATGACTTGCTTCCTACCCGCTTTCCTCATAACTCGAAGAGGGACGTAAGGGTATGTTCCTCTTAGACCAATTAGTATTAGGAACGGTGCATCTCTGGAATGGGCGATGAACTCCTCTATCGGAAACCACTCGAACATCCACTGAACCTATTCTTCAGTCAGATTATCAAAGATCTCGACCCATCCTTTGGCGTTCTCAGGCTGAGCAAACATGTCAGGGATGTAATTCTTTCGCTTTGGATGGTGGAAAGCGATGTGGTCATCCCAAACTCTTCGATGAATTTATTGTCGGTATTTTCCCTTTTAGAGATGTTCCATGAGCCAAAGATGAAGTAGTAGATTGCAGCCTTCGAAGTATCTTGCCCCTCGTTGACACTTTTCCAAGGCTCGATATATGTCTGCAATGATCATGGGCACAATGCTGAAGTTTTGCCCACCAATTCCTTCCATTAGTGTCTTGGTTATCATGGCCAGTCTAGTGTGGATTCTCTCCTTCTTTATTGGGAACACAATCAGACCCAAGAACCAAAACATGAAGACAAATACTCTACAATGGATGTGTCCCAAGGATGTGACGGCAAACTCGTCGTGGTAGGTACGGTATGATTTTCTTTGACCGTACCTTTCGTACAAGTAGTCAAAAGGGATGTATGACTTCTTTAAGCATACCAGTTCTGCATTCTTCCTCAGACCCATCATTTTGATGAAACCTTTGCCTATGCGGTTCTCAGGCATTAGCAACCCTAGGGTTTCCCATACTAGGCCAGCCAGTCCTCCTATTTCCTCCAGAAAAGGTGTCATTTCAATGTCCCCAAAGCGGAACACGGACCTTTCAGAATCCCAGAACAGGGTAGCAGCCTCTATTATCATGTTGTTAGGATGGATTTCTAGGAGAGATGGTAGATTGCCCAAGTATTTTCTGACGAGAGTTTTGTCGCTAGAATGTAAATCTTCCCACCAACTTAGCAATCTTGGATGGATGTTGGAGACCATGCCGAATCTGGGGACTCAGTGCCTCATTTTTCTGCAAGGCAAACAAGGTTAGGCCCTTACCCCCACCAGACTCGACTATTTAACATCAAAAATTAGCATAAAGCATTTAGTTCTCCAAATAAATACACAGAACGTGATGATGTCCGTTTGGGTTTAGGGAAACCCAGAGGACTTTTGGATAAGGCAATCTTAAAAGCTATCGTGCGGACCACACTTTAGCCTGGCTAGGTTTGACCATGATGCATGAAACAACATAACAGAGTAAGGTTTATATGGGGTTTTAGACTGGTACCCTCGAGCGGACAACTCAAGGGAGAAAGGCATGGAACTGTCGACTGCACCGCTGATCGACTAGTTTTACCGCAAATAAGCCTTTCCGAATTTAGGGGGCAATAATATAGGAAGAGTGGAACCACTCATCAAGCGTTGCTATAGTATTTTGTTTGGCACGAGTGAAGTATGAATGTTGAGAATGATTATGCAATAATGAATAAGCATTAAAAACATGTTGTCATGTCCTTGCATGTTAGAAAAGCAGTAAATACAATAGTTTATAATTTAAAAGCGGTTACAAAGGAAGGAAACATAAAGAACATGTCAGTTACTTTTGAAGAAAAAATAAATGCTTAAAGAAATAGACAAGTAATTGCACATAAGGGAAATGGGAAGAGGTACAAATTAACAAAGCAATTTGAAAATGGTAAAAGCTTGAAAGTCCCCAGCAGAGTCGCCATGCTGTCGCGCCCCCTCTTCCCTCGCGGAGATCGGGTTTATGACATTTGGTTGGGGCAACTCTTTCCTTTTGGGAAAGGGGTTTGTGTTTTTGAGAGTCGCCACCTAACGATTTTTAAAGGTGCGTTAGGATACCAAAGAGGTTCATTTACAACTACGTTGTTAACCAGAGATAGGGTAAGGGCTTGAAATTATCCTAAGGGGAAGGTATTAGGCACCCCTCAGGATCCACAAGTGTGGTTCCCGGCCAAACAACTTTTGTGAATTTGTACGTCTTAACAAACAAACAAATAAAGGCTCAAATAAGAGGGGATTTAAGTCTTAAGCATGCAGACGTTTGAAGATAGTAAAGAAGGTTAGATTTTGAAAGGATTACGATCTAAGCATATCAAGGGTATCCTAGTTTTATAATAATATGGATCACATCACTATAATACCCGGTAATCACTCCTCAAACAGGGGCTACACGTGGTATTAGCGTACCGGTCATCATATCCATATTCTACCCTTTCCCACCCCGTGAAAGTAACTAAATCGAGTGTTGGTCTTCACCTCTATTGCATGCTGTTACCCGTCCCTTCTTATCAGTCTCGGAGGAAATTAGGACTCCTATCCTAAGGGAGATGCTAGGCAGTCCCTCAGGTTTAAAGGCAAAACACTAAGCGACAAACAAGAAACATATAGGACTACAATTAAGGGGGATAAACATACAAACAGGAAAAGGCTCAAGTACCTCCACAGATAAGGCAAATAAGCAGCATGACTCAAACACAGTTAAAGTCTTTGATTCAGATCCTAAAACATGGTGTCTAAATGATAATAAAAAAGAGGAAGATTTCCAATTTTAGAAATTTAATCACCTAAGGCTTGCCTAGGCGGGGGATAGTGTATGCTAATTATCTGAATTGTTAAAGGGACTGTTGCAAATTATTACCTACACATGTTGTTCTAGGTTGTTCAAAACACATAATTGTTGCCAGTTGTTTTAGAGAAACTGAGTGAAGTTGTTTTATTCCTTTTCATGCATCAGTAGGTGTATTTAAGCAAGTAAGATGCAATCCTAAAGACATGGTATCTAGTGCACAGAGATGCATAATGATGCAGTATCAGAAGCCTAAACATGATCTCTAAATGCACAAATATTGCATTGTTTAAACATGGTTCAGGAGATGTAAACATGACAGGTTTATTAGTTTTGTTTATCCTAAACAGGATCTTTAAGTGTACATGGCAGCGTAGAGCATGATTGTAAAGTACTGGTTATTAGCACATTTTAACATAGGACTTTCGAAACGAGATGCCAACAGATGCTGAAAAACAGTAAGTGTAAGACCTAGGGAACATGGTATCTAATGCATGATCTTGCACATATGAGTCCTAAGCATGGTTTCTATTGTGCAAGTAGGGAATAAAACCTAATATCATGGCTTCTACCCTCTAATAGTTATAGCATGCATATTTACCCCTCCCCTTTCACTATCCATCCCCAAAGAGTTGTTTACAACAATTATTACAGGCCATTTGCATGAATTACATAACTGAATAATGAAAAGAAGAAGCTATACTATAGGGAGCCTACTGATAGGCCCATAATCTCCAGAATGCCTCAATGCCACTGATGTTCACAACCTTTCATATAATCCAGGTGCGTTAGAGTTCCCTAAGGATCTCAAAGGATCCCGAGCAATGCTCACACCCATATTTCCATAACCATACTGAGTAAGTGCAGTGTGGAAAGGCCAGCTCTCGTGTGTCAAAGTTCAGAGGGAGCTCAAAGGTCCCAAGGCAATGCTCACACAAGAGGGGCATAACCTAATGTCTAAGAGTATAGTGGAAGTGCTCATAGTGAGCAAGAACAGTTTTAAAACAGTTTTGAGAAAGAGAGAGGTTTAATGAAAATTAGCTTGAAAAGGGTAAGGCAGTAGCACAACCAACATACTCAAATAGCACATACAGAACAATAACCATGAATTAAGACAAGTTCAGCAACCACAGGCAGGGGTAATGGGATTTGAGGGACAAATATAGAGTACAGAGTAGTAAACATGTAATAGGCAGAAGTAAAAAGGGGTACATAATAGAAGCTCTTAAGGGGTTCATGGAACTGGGGTATAGCATAATATAGGATTAGACTAAACTCAACAGTATCAAACGGCTTAAGGCAGTAGAGTGTGCCCTTAATTAAACTAATGTACAAACATAGGAGTAGGGTAGAATACATTGAAACATATTTTAAGTTCACAAAGCACAACTTAACATACTAGATGAAGTAGAGATTTTAATTACATGTTGAACAACAAAATAGCAGATAGAAGCATATCAGAAACACAATGAATTGAAGCAGCAATAGAAACATGTTGGTTTGAGAATTAGAATTTGAATTAGAACATACCAGCGAAGTGAAGGCAGTAACACAAAGTAGGAATTAGGAGAGCACAGTAGTTATCCTTGGATTGCAACCGGCTAACTTAGAACGGTAATAAGTGGCACAGAAAGAGAGCAGAAACATTTTAGTTGTGAGAGAGAGATTTTGAACTAGTGTGTGTTCGTGTCTTTGTTAATGAAGAGCAGAGAGTATATATAGTTTGAAAGCAGGTAGTAAATAAGGTAACCACTAATAGTTCATCATAATTATAGAAACAAACTCTAATTAGAATTCAATTAATATAAGTACTCCCTTTAATTAAGGAGTCAATGTTCAACGGTAACAAACAATGATAAACAAGGAAAGAAATCATTGAGAAGCTGATTTTAACATATAAGTAGTAGTAAAGGTATAGAGCATGTGACTAAGACTAAATACAACATATCCTAATTAAGGAAAGTGCATAAAAATTAATTTGACAACAGGTTTATTCTCAAAAATAAGGCAAAATATAGTTTAATTCTGGAAATCAGTAAGAGATCTCTCAAATGAGGTTCCAATCACAGGGAATCAATATCAATTAAGGAAAATATCACACAAATAAGGAAATACTCAAAGTCAGGAAATCCGTATTATTAAAAGTAAAATATCACAATTTTTTAGGGAAATACACGAAAATCAGTAAAGAGTATGATGTGAAAAATTAATAAAGCACTAAACATACTTATTCAGAGATTCAAAATGCTAAAACAACATCGATTTGAATGGAATATCATATACTAAGCAAAAATCAAAAACCCTAATCATGAAGTTAAGGATTCATCCCAGAAAATAGTAGGTAATTAAGGAACCAGTTAGACAAGCATAGTTTAGGCATAAGTGACAAAGAATAAGAAACCCTAACAGTGATTATAGAGCGATAAATCACAAGAACACATAGAATATACACGAAGTACAGTAGCATGCTAGAACAGGTAAACAATACTGCAAAATAAACTCGGACTCACAGATTGAACCAAGAAATTTGGGGCTTTTAACAACAGAGAAATCGAACAAATAAAAAAGCTCAGATGATGTTTAAACACGGTTAAAATCACAAGATAATGCTAGGAAATTAGGAAAAGAACTGTTGTCTCGCCCCATTTTTACCTCCTCACGGAATATCGGGTTTATGACATTGGTTGGGACAACTCTTTCCTTTTGGGAAAGGGGTTTGCATATTTTGAAGAGTCGCCACCTAACGATTTTAACGGTGCATTAGGGCACATATGGGATTCAATTATAACTACGTTGCTAACCAGAGATTTGGGTAAGGGCTTGAAATTATCTTAAGGGGAAGGTGTTAGGCACCCCTCAGGATCCACAAGTGTGGTTCCCGGCCAAATGGTTTCGTGAATTTGTACAACTAGAAAATAAAAATTAAAGGCTCAAATAAGAGGGGGTTTAAATCTTAAGAATGCAGATGTTTAGAAAACAATAAAGAAGATTAGCTTTTAAAAAGGAATTACGAGCTAGCATATAAAGGTGTCCTAGGATTATAATAATATGGATCACATCAATGCAATACCCGGTAATCACTCCTCGAAGAGGGGCTACACATGGTATTAGCTCACTGGTCATCATATCCATATTCTACCCATCCCACCCCGTGAAGGTAATTAAAGCGTGTGTTGGTCACGGACTCTATTGCGTGCTATTACCCGTCCCATCTTATCAGCCCTGGAGGAGGCTAGGACTATTATCCTGAAAGGAAGTACAAGGTTGACCCCTAGGTTTAAAGGACAAGATTCTAAGCGACAAACAACGACAATTAGGACTTCAGATAAGGGGAAAACAAATAAGAGCAGATACGAGGCCCAAGTATTCCTCCACAGATTATGCACATGATTAGCATGACTCAAACACAAGTAAGGCCCTTCAGAACCTAAGGCATGATATCTAGGTGAGAATGCAATAGTGAGGCAGCCTTATTACTGATTTCAGAGGGTGAATTTTATCAACTTCTTACTGATTATAACCATTAATAGTCAAGCAGCAGGCATAAAGGAGTATGTTTCCAGTTTTAATAGATTTAACACCTAAGCATTGCCTAAACATATGACAATACTCAGTAATTACCCGATTATTAAAGAAACTGTTATAAGTTAGTTCGCTCAAACATGTTGTACTTAGGTGTTGCATAAAAATAGAACTATTACCAGTTGTTTGAAAACATGGTGAAACTATTTTTTAGGGCCTTTTTCATGCAATAAGTAGTTAAACTAGGTGTTGAATGAGGTCCTAAGACATGATATCTAATATGCACACATAGGGATGCAGAATGGGTGGTATGAAGAATTCCTAGGCAGGATTTCTAAATGCATAAAGTCACAGTATTTGAACATGCTATGCAGCAAGTATGAGGATGACTTGTTTATTAGCACATTATTATCCTAATCATGATTCCTAGGTGTACCACAACGTTACAACGATATTAGAACTGGTTTACATGAATAACATGTTTATATTAACGTTTAATCCTAGAGCATGATTTCTATATGATAAACGATAATACTATAATAGGATGCTGAAACAGTAAACATAGACCTAAGGAACAGGATATCTAATGCATGATATTCTTGCAGCCCTAAGCATGATTCTCTAGTGCACACGTAAGAAATGTAAACCTAGAAGCATGGTATCTACCCTTTAACATGGATAACCTATATAACTACCCTCCCCTTTTCTCTATCCATTCCCAAATATCTGTTTACAAATTATTAAAGGCCATTGAATACGAATTACACGACTGAAATAGAAGGAAAATAAGAAGTTAACTATAGGGAGCCTACAGAATAGGATCAAGTCTCCAGGCCCTCAATGTCAGGTATTATTTCACAACCTTCTCATAATCCGGGTGTGTCAGAGTTCCCTAAGGACCTCAAGGGCTCCCGGGCAGTGCTCACACCCAGATTTCATAGCCAAAATAGAGTAAGTGCAGTGTGGAATGGCCAGCCTCTATGTGTCAAAGTTCAGAGGGAGCTCAAGGGTCCCAAGGCAATGCTCACACAGAAGAGGCAGGACCTAGACTTCTAAGAGTATATGTGAGAGTGCTTTTTATTTTTAAAAGGGTTTTAAGTAAGAAAACAGTTTTGAGAAAGGGTAAGTAAGAAAACAGTTTTGAAGAGGGATATAGAAGTTTAACATCACACAAAGGACCAGGGATAGTCCAACAATCAAAAACAGGGGTAATGGGGTTTGAGGGACAAATACAGAGCATGTGAGGGCAGACGTGTAGCAGGCAGACACACATATAGGCATACAATCAGAACCTCCTAAAGGTTCAGAGGATTAGGGGTACATTAAAGCACTAGGTTAGATTAACACCTAAAACAACTAAGACCATGATTAAACTAATGTACCAGTCATAGGCATGTAAGAAGTAGGTGCCAAGTATACAGAAACATGTCGGTCATAAACAAATAAATCCTAACTTAAAACGCAGATGGGAGTTCAGGATCCTAGATACATGCTGAATAATAAGTAAAAGCAAATTAGAAGCATACTGAATTACAACAGTAGTAGAAACATGTTGGTTTGAGGACTGAAATCTAATTAGAACATACCAGTGAAGTGAAGAAATCAATAACACAAACAGGAAGTAGGAGATGCACAATAGTTCGCCTTGGCTTGTAGCCGGCTAACTTAGAATAGTACTATTTAGCACAGAAGAGAGAGAAGAGAGTTTTTTAATTGTGAGAGAGAGACTTTGAACAGATCAGTTCATATCTCTTTTTGCCCTAAAGAGAGCATATATATATAATATTTTTAAGGCTAGGTAAATAAGGTAGGAATCATGTTAGCATAACAATTGAAGAATTCAGAATAAATCAATCAGGAAATTAAGGCAAGTACTCCCTTAAGTTAAGGGAATTAATTCAAACGGTAAGGATCAGGTAGCAAATAAGGCACGAAGGACCAGTTCATGATTAATAAGGAAGGAATCAACTTTGTTCAGTAATTATAAGAACTCCGAATCAGTAAAATAAGAATCATCCCAAGTCTTCCCTTAATTAGGGGAGTCATTTCAAACGGTAAGGAAGATGTGGAAAATAAGGAAACAATTCACATACCGGGGTATGAGGTAATAATTCAAACATTGCAAGTACATCATAAGTAATTAGGGCTAGGTACCTAGGGTCTAATTAAGGAAATAATAGTAACAATCAATTAATAGTGCAGTCAACCACAAAATAAGGTGACAGAATGNAAAGAAGCAGAATCAAAGACCCAATAGCATAGTGAAGCAATAATCACAAAGAAACAAGGATTACTCATGGGAAACAGACACACATACAAATCGAAAGAAAAAGACATGCTCAGAATTTAGAACACAGTGTTAAAACTAAAGTTTTAACAGAATAAATCATGATTAAAAGTGATAAAATGTTTAAGCATATGAGAAAAATCACTCGAACTTTGAGAAATTGTTTGAAGAAAAGGTTTCAGAAACCCTAAGTGAAAAACTCGTTTAAAAAATGGAAAACCTTTAAGAAAAAATGTAATAATACTCGTAATAAACCCATATCTAGTGTAGATCTAAGATAATAGGAAGTTTCAAATGTTATGGTTTTACAGAAAACCTCTGAGAGGACGAAAAAGAACCTCGAACAGCAATGGCTTGAACCTCAGAGGTCATAGCCTTTCTCAGAATCAAGCTTTTGGAGGCTTGAAGTGAATATTGACACCAGGGGTGTAAGCATATGGGTTCTCGCCCTTTGCGGGCCTTAGGGAGGACATCACTAGCATAGGAGAGCCATGAGAGGCAAGAGGACGAAGGCTTCAAGGTCTTTGGCAAAGGGGTGGCCGGAGAAGATGAAGGAGTTGATCGGAACTGAAGAGACGGAAGTATCTAGAAGAGACTAGAGAGAGAGAGAGAGGGAGATGAGAGTAAAGAGATGAGGGGTCGTGAGAGAATGAGGGGTCGGGNGGGGGGAGGTAGTTGGGGTTTAATTATGGTAACAAATATCTGGGCCATTGATCTAATTTGATCAACGGCTCAGATTGGTTTGAAATTGGGTCGGGTAAGGATTTGAGTTGGGCTGGGTAGGTTGGGTTAAATAAATCAGGTGAGTTGGGTTTAGAGTTAGGCTATAATTTAAATAAATGTGGATAATTGTTAAATACCCATTAAAATTAAATAAATAATTAATAAAATAGCTAATAATTATACAAAAAAATCAAATTGAGGTTAAATAAGTACAATTAAGTTGATTAAAAAAATATAAAATGCTAAGCAGTGATTAAAATGGTATAAAATATACGATTAGGCTATAATTGTAAATTTGCTGTAATTATAATTAAATAATGCCAAAATTGGCTAATTTATGAAAGAATTAAATCCTGACAGGACTAGAATGGTGTATTGAGCTAAGAACTAATTTGAAATTACTTGTAATGCAATTTATGAATAGTTATTGAATATAAAACACTACATAAATAGGAAAATAAATTGGTAAAATTATGAAAAATGCCAATTATTATGAAAAGTGATTTTGAGGTATATATGCAAATTTGAAAAATAGTTTGAGGAAAAATTGGGTATCAACAACTGTTTTAAAAAAGGATCTTGAAACCCTAGTTTTGAAAAGTGAAGAATCGTTTCAGGAAACGAGAAGATCTTTGAAGAAAAAATGTAAAGACCTCATAATATACACAGATCTGTTATAGATCTAAAGAAATCGGAGGGTTCAAAGTTAGGGTTTCCAAAAGTACCCAGAAAGGAAGAAAAAAGCTCAAAGATATTACTGGTTTTAGCCGGAAAGTGGTAGATTTTACTCGAACGATCATGGGTGGCCGGAAAAATGGCATGAGATCGTAGAAGTGAGTGAACCACCTCTGGTTCACTTGAAAGCCTCAAAACAGTGACACACATTCAAGGGGGGGGGGGGAAGCATAAGGCTGGTAGGTGGTGAGACCACCATAGATTCCGGCAAGGAGACGGCCAGAGAAGGGGGAAAACAGGCTCAGCAGATGGAGCGTTTTAGAGAGAGAGATTAGAGAGTTGATAGAGACGGCTGGGTGAAATGAGAGGGGGAAATGATAGATGGGGGGTAGTCACTAGGTCTTAATTTGGTAAGGTTAAATCCGGACCGTTGATCAAACGGTCAGGATGGGATTTAGGCTTGGGCCGGGTAGTTGTAAAGACTGGGCTGTGGGTATTGGGGTGATTAAATGGGTTATGGATCAGATTTAATTAGGCCAGAATTTAAATAATAGTGGCTAACTAGTAAATACCCAATTAAAAATAGATAAATAATTTATAAAAATAGCTAATAATTATAAAAAATGAAATTGATGCTTAATAAAATTAAATTAACATGATTAATTAGTATTTAAAATATAAAATCGACTAATTATTGGGCAAAAATAGCATAAAACATATGATTAGGCTATAATTGCAAAGTTATTGCAATTATAGCCAAAGAGTGCCAATCTGGCTGATTGTGAAATAAGTTGGTCTCAATAGGATAAAAAAATAATATATTAAATCAAGAAATACTTTTAAAATCATTTGTAATGCGATTTTGTAATTGACTATTAGAAATGAAAACACTGGATGAATTAAAATAAATTAATAAAAATATGGTTAAATTATAGAAAAATACTAATTGCTATGAAAGCATGTTTTTGAAGGTATATATGCAATTTTAAAATAGTTTGAGGAAAAATTGGGTATTAACAGTGGTTCCCCATCTCGAGAGCTGGGTCAAGAGCCTAGTCTCGACGTCGACATATGTTGAACGCGCATGGCGCAATTTAGCGAAGGGTTGGTGGGAAGCCAAGAACCATGGTAAGCCTTGTTCTTGTATATAATGATTTGATTAAAACATCCCTCTGAACTTACTCAATTTCTTCTTCTGCAGGTCTCGGAAAATATGAAGTCACGAGGCTCCTCTCCGGTGAAGAAGAAACTTCACTCCCTGTCCCGAAGCCGGAAAAGGAGAACAAGAGGAAAAGGACCTCGACCTCCAAGGAGCCAGAGCCTAAGAAGAGAGTGGCTCGTAAGCCAAAAAAGAAATTCATTCCTCTATCTGTGGAGTCAGTCCAACTCCTAAGGGAGGAAGAAGAAGAAGAAGAAGAAGAAAAGGAGGACGATTCCGGTCTGGTGGCTCGAGCATGAGCAAATACCAAGGGTCAAAAGGCCACCAGATTGGTCGAAGCTGGAAATATTTTGCCTCGAGTTGTCGGGTCCAAGAGAGGGATTCAGTTGAAGTCCCTGAGCTAACTGGAGCTGAAGGTGCCTCACCTTGGGGTGAGAAGGCGGCGGAAATAGATGTGGAGGCCGGTCTCGAGGCTCCTCGAGATGGAGAGAACTCCCCAAGATACCCACTTGAAAAACTAGAAATCGGAGACTCCCCATCATTTCCTTCATTCTCTGAGGAAATGATTCGGGAGGCTCGGGCCATGAAGACTCCTTATGCAGAAGGAGCCCACAGAGGGGAGGACCCTTTCCGTGGTTATTTCGTTGGGGTAAATGACGCTGCTGGCCTGAGTGACTTAGAGATACCGAGGAAGAGCTCAGGAAAAACTTCCTCGAGTTTCAGATTAACCAGCCAAATTCCAGCCCCTAGTGTCAATCCTAGGTGCAAACGAACAATCATAATCTCGATCCCGGAGGACGCACGACTTTTTTCCGTCCCCGTAGGGGTGGCTAATTACCTTCGGAGCCTGGTCACGGAGGAGGACCAAGCTCTGATGGACGAGGTGGGAGCACTGTGTCTCTTTAACGAGGCCCAACGGGCCTTGAATCGGGTAAGCCCTAACTCCCTTTGCTGATACTAGTTTCCATACTTGTGTTTTTTCTCTTCTTGCTTAATTCCTTTTATTCTATTTTTTTAGGCCTCGGTGCTTCATCATGATGCTTTCTCTAGGTCTCGAGGAGAACTGAGCCGATACGAGGCCGAAATTCAAGGGCTCACTGAGGAGAAAAACACCCTCAAGCTTCTCAGTGAGCAAAAAGAAGAAGAAGCCAAGGGCCTTCGAGCTGAGTTAGCTGCGGCTCAGAAAGAACAAAGTGACCTGGTCGGGCAGGTAATAAGAATATTAGAAGTTTATGACATCGATTCGGGCGTGACGGCTAAGAGTTCGATCCCACAGGTTCAAGAGAAGTTCGAGATAATCGGGAAACTTCGTGAAGAGCTAGATGCGGTGAAAGCGGAAATCATAACATGAAAGCAAAACATGGACCTTCTTAACCAAGAGAAGGAGGTTGCTCGAGCTCAACTAACCTTGGTTGAGAGTCAACTCAAAAGCTTAAAAGAGAAAATCTAGGAGTTCTAGACTCAGTTGGGTTCTGTAACCTCTGATCGAGCTAGTCATGGAACTTGCAGCGGCTAAATCTGAGGCTGAGACGGCCAAGACCGATGCTGAAGCAATCGTGGCCATCTACCGGTCTGATGTCAAAGCCACTCAAGCTCGAGAAAAGGAAGTTGTCGTTGTCTCTAAGATTCAAGCGTATTGGGTGGCCGAGCAGGCCAAGTGCCAGCCTCGAAGGGTGACTCTCGAGGAGATCCATGCTCGTGGCTTCGATCTCACTGCCGAGATCGAAAATGCCAAAGAGCTTGAAGCCGAAGACAAAACATTAGCCTCTGCCGATGACGATGACTTCGGGAGCATGAACGGGTCAAAGAGTGGAGAAGACCCCGATGGTGAAGATGTTTCTCCTGGAGTAGATTAGACACTTAGGATCTTTCTTTTTTTACTTTTATATAGAATCCCGATCGGATTATGTTGCCCTTGTAAATAAATTTTTGATATATATATAAAGATCTTTTTTCCTTTCTGCCTTATGAAATTTTTGTTTCTTTTATGCCTTATGAAATTGTATTCATAGGCTCGAGGCTTAGGCAATTTGACCGAAACCGAACTAGTATAATCTTTTCGATCGAGTGAGTGCTTGCTCGAACTCGAAGTAAGGTAACCCTTAGTTTTTATTTGAGTGAGTACGATCTCTCGAAATCAAAGCAAAAAATGGCCCTTAGGGTTTTTTATTAGGCCGATATGGCCTTTGTAAAAACAATGTTTATGGCTTTCTCCACTTTTCGGCATGAAAATTTTTTTGTCATTTGTATAAAATCTGTAATGTCTTAGCACGAAATAAGAAATTGTTCGAGAGTTCGAACAATTTTTTACTCATTAGAGTTTGTGAGGCTTGATATTATCGAAGTCCTTTGTAATTTTGCTGAGGGTAGCCTTTTTAACTAGTTTATGAAAATATTTGAAGGCCTGTTTTACTACTGAATTCTAATGTCTCAGAACCGTGTTAATTTGGCCGTAGAATTTTTAGTTTGGGACTTGCCTCTTGGTCTTATTTTCCCGTTTCAATTCGAGCTTTACCGAAGTGTCAGTCCCCGAGTGGGGTGGCCGTGACTTATAAAAATTGAGGGTTGCCTTTAAGGTCTTATAATCTCGATGTTTTAATAATTCAATCTGGTCTGTTTTTCGGACGGCAATCCCCGAGTGTGCGGTTAGTTGTTTGAACTTTAGTTATGATCGGCCCTTAAGCCCGTTTACACGATAGATCAAGAGTACGAAATTGTAAAGTAAATTTTTTTTAAGGCATGAGATATAGGCAAAGGAAAAATACTTTCTATTAATAGATGATTATACATGCGTACATGTTTGATGTCAGGGCTCGATAAACCTATATGGACACAGTTCATTCGACCATTTGGCCCTTACAAAATTTACCTATTGAGACCCCGCTGTCAGGAAGTAATTTCCTTGCAACAAAGTTGACATTCGAGGGTGATGCTCCACTAGTATTTGAGGTTGACTGTAAAGAATCCTCGGATACTGTTGAATTGCTCTAAGTTAGCACGATCAATGGTTTCCTCGTTAAAAACCTCGTCGGAAAAACCGTTTGGGACAAAAACCGGTCTAAGGGAAAAAGAGTGCAACGCGTGCTTTTAGACCTAGAGACTACGTGTTGAAGAATCCATCGTCGTTCCTGATCGAACACCTGCAATGGTTAGTTTATAATATAAATGAAAAATGGAAGGGTCATACCTTAGTAGTAGTATCATTTTAGGAGAGACACGTTCTAATTATTCGATAATTGCTCGCCGTTCATCGTGCGGAGCTTGTAGGATCCTTTTCCTATGATGTCAAGGACCTGATATGGTCCCTCACAATTTGGACCCAATTTTCCTTCATTCGAATTTCGAGTGTTGAGGGTGAATTTTCTTAGCACTAAGTCCCCGATTTTAAAATGTCGAAGATTGGCTCTTCGATTATAGTACCTTTTGATCCGCTATTTTTGTGCGGCCAATCGAACGAGGGCGGCCTCACGTCTTTTGTCCAACAATTCAAGGCTTGTATTCATGGCCTCATGATTTGATTCTTCTGTTTCATATCAAAACCTGAGGCTAGGTTCCCTGACCTCGGTTGGGATAAGAGCTTCGGCACCATAGACTAAAGAGAACAGTGTTGCCCCCGTACTGGATTTCAACGTCGTGCGGTACGGCCAAAGAACCTCGGGCAATATCTCTCTCCATTTTCCCTTAGCGTTGGTCAATCTCTTCTTAAGATTTTGAATAATGGTTTTGTTGGTCGATTCGGCTTGTACCTTCCCGCTAGGATGATATGGTGTTGATAAATTTCTTTTAATCTTGTGATCCTCGAGAAATTTAGTCACTTTGATGTTGATGAAATTGATTTCCATTATCACACACAATCTCGGCAGGCATCCCAAATCGACATATAATGTGGTCCCAAATGATGTCTATGACTTTTTTTTCTCTGACTTTATCGAAAGCCTGTGATTCAACCCACTTAGAAAAATAATCAGTCATAAATAAAATAAATTGAACTTTACTTGGGGCTGATGGGAGTGGGACGACGATGTCCATTCCCCATTTCATGAACGGCCATGGGGATAGGACCGAGCGGAGCTGCTCCCCGGACTGATGAATCATTGGCGCATACCTTTGACATTTGTCGCACTTTTGAATGAACTGTTTTGTATCCTTTTCCATATCAAACCATTAATACCCTTCTTTAATAACTTTGTGAACCAATGATTCGGCACTGGAATGATTTCCACAAGTGCCTTCGTGAATCTCCCATTGGACGTAGTCGGTATCTCCGGTCCCAAACATATCGCCAATGGTCCATCGAACATCCTCCTAAACGGCGTTCTGTCCTCGGACAAAGTGAACTATGCTGCCTTTGTGCGTAGAGTTCTTGACTCTTTTGGATCTGAGGGGATCTTCCCGTTCTTTAGGTATTCTATGTACTTGTTTCTCCAATCCCAGGTCAGACTTGTAAAGTTTATTTCAGTGTGGCCTTCTTCGATCACTGATCTCGAGAGTTGTACGACAGTCCCCGAATTAAGTTTTTCATCTTCGACCGATGACCCCAAGTTTTCAAGGGCATCAGCCTCACTGTTTTGTTCTCACAGGTACATGTTGTATGGTCCACTCTTTAAACGATGTAAAGTACTTGTAGCTTGTCCAAGTACCCGTGCATTCGGTCTTCTCGGATTTTGAAAGTTCTGTTGACTTGGTTTACCCCGAATAGGAATCACATTTGGCCTTGATGACCTCTGCTCCCAGGCTTTTAGCTAACCCGAGACCTGCAATCATGGCCTCGTACTTAGCCTCATTGTTAGTTAATTTCGAAGTTCTGATAGATTGCCTAATTATATTACCCATGGATAGATTTAAAATGATACCCAGCCCGGACCCCTTCGCATTCGAAGCATCGCCCGTGAAGAGGGTCCACACCCTCCATGATGTACCCGACTTTAATAACAGTTCCTTTTCGGCCTCGGGTACGAGGGCTGGCGTGAAGTCGGCCACGAAGTCTGCCAAGATTTGAGACTTGATTGTTGTTCGGGGTCGATACTCGATATCGTACCCACTGATCTCGACGACCCATTTGGACAATCGACCCGAAATTTCGGGTTTGTGCAAAATATTACGAAAGGGATAGGTAGTTACAACATATATTGGATGACATAGGAAATATAATTTTAATTTCCTAGAGGCGCTTATTGAAGCAAGAGCTAATTTTTCTAAGTGTGGGTATCTTGTCTCGGCCTCACCTAAGGTCCTACTAACATAGTAAACAGGGAATTGCGTACCTTGTCCTTCTCGGACTAGGACCCCGCTTACCGCTATTTCTGAGACTGCCAAGTATAAGTAAAGTTGCTCGTCCGCTTTCGGGGTGTGAAGAAGTGGCGGGCTTGATACGTATCGCTTTAGTTCCTCTAAGGCATGTTGGCATTCCAGAGTCCATGAAAAGATACTCTTCTTCTCAAGCAGTGAGAAAAATCGGTGAATCCTATCCGAGGACCTCAAAATGAATCGTCCTAGGGCGGCTATGCGCCGCGTCAACCTTTATACGACCTTGACATTATCTACGACTGTGATATCCTCGATGAATTTGATTTTATCGGGGTTGATCTTGATTCCCCGATTTGATACCATAAAACCGAGGAACTTGCTCGAGCCGACCCCAAACGCACACTTCTTCGGGTTGAGCTTCATATTGTACTTTCTTAGTATTGAAAGTCTCATGTAAATGTTTCAAATGGTCCTCTGCTCGCAGGGACTTAACTAACATGTCATCAATATAAACTTCCATTGATTTTCCTATTTGTTCTTCGAACATTCGATTTACTAGGCGTTGATAAGTTGCACCAGCATTTTTTAGTCCGAACGGAATTATGTTATAACAATAGGTGTCGTATTTAGTGATAAACGAAGTCTTTTCCTAATCCTCCGGGTTCATCTGTATTTGGTTGTACCCAGAGTAGGCATCGATGAAACTGAGAATCTCGTGGTTGGCCGTGGCATCAATCATGCGATCGATATTCGGCAAAGGAAAAGAATCCTTACGACATGCTTTGCTTAAGTCCTTATAGTCTACACACATTCTAAGTTCATTTTCCTTCTTAGGGACTACCAATACGTTTGCTAACCATTCAGGATATTTCATTTCCCGAAAGGACCCTATTTTGAGAAGTTTGGTTACCTCGTCCTTGATGAATGCATGCTTAACCTCGGACTCGGGCCTTCTTTTTTTGCTTTACTGGACGGAACTTCAGATCTAGGCTTAGTTGATGGGTAGTGATTTCTGGTGGGATCCCTGCCATATCGAGATGGGACCAGGAAAAGCAATCCATGTTAGCTTTAAGGAAATAAATAAGTTTGTTCTTGAGCTCGGGGGTTAGTCCCGTGCCCAGGTATAACTTTCGTTCGGGCTGGTGGGTGATCAATGTGACTTGTTCCAGGTCTTCGACCGTTGAATTGGTGGCGTCGGAGTCATCGGGAATTATGAAGGATCGAGGGATCCAGTAGTCGTCATCCTCGTTGATCCCTTGGTCCTACAATTGGGTGGAGGCCGGTGTCTGTGGTTGCTATTTGGCCTCTTGCTTTCCCTTCGACTCCGATACCTTCGCTGATGAGAGTGACAATACCGGTATCACTTCGTCGACTGCAAACATATCTTTAGCGGCAGGTTGTTCCCTGTACACCATTTTTACTCCCTCCGGTGTCGAGAACTTCAGAACTTGGTGAAGGGTCGAAGGTACTACCCTCATGTTATAGATCCAAGGCCTTCCGAGAAAGGCGTTGTATCTCATGTCACCCTTGATCACATGGAACTTTATTTCTTGAACGCTCCTCGCTACGTTTACTTGAAATATAATTCACCTTTGGTAGTTTCACTCTCCATGTTGAAGCTGTTAAGAACCCGAGCTGCAGGCACAATTTGATCCTGTAGGCCGAGCTTCTCCACCATCCTAGATCGAATATTGTTGGCCGAGCTCCCTAGATCAATCAAAACACGTTTAACTTGAATTTTATTAATAAGAACAAATATTACCAGTGTGTTGTTGTGGGGTTGTGAGATCCCCTCTGCATCCTCGTCATTGAAAGACAAGGTCCCCTCCGGCACATAGTCCTGAGTTCATTTTTGCCTCATGATACACCTTGGTGCGCTTGAATACGGGTCCCTGTGGAATATCGACCCCACCAACGATCATGTGAATCACATATTTTGGTTCATCCTGTTTGCATCCCTGTCTTTGAAGTGGTTCTTAGCTTGATCGCTCAAGAATTCCCGAAGGTGACCCTCATTGACCATGGTACTTGCATATTTTTTTAGGATTCCTCTGGTCCGGATCGTCCTGTAGGGGTCGAAGCCATCTGGTATCTTTGATCTGCCTAATGGCCGATACAATAGCTGATGAATCAATGCTGAAGTTGTATTATGATAATCGTGGCGCTTCTGTAGGCTCAACATTTCTATCAAAATCACTCTTACTCATGAGCCCTTGGGAGCTCTGTCCTTGATCATTTATTCAGTCACTTCAAGCGGGGTTGCGTCCGGGACCGCTGTTTCTCCGATCTCCACCGTAAGGTTGATACCAATATATGTTCGATCGTAGTTCTATGTCGATGTCCCTTGGGATTCTACCGACGGGCCTGTTTAGATAAACGGAACCAGAATGAGCTCCCAACTGATCATCCTCGACCCTGATTTTTGACTGGTACTGATTATGTGTATCGGCCCAGGTCACAGCTGGATACTCGATTAAATTATGTTTTAACTTTCGTGAGGAGACCAAACTTCATACGTTCAGACCTTGAGTAAAAGCTTGGACGGCCCAATCATCTACGACCGGGGGTAGGTCCATACGTTCCATATGAAACCTAGATACAAACTCTCTTAACATTTCGTTGTCTTTATGCTTCACTTTGAATAGGTCCAACTTCCTAGTCTCGACCTTTATGGCTCTGGCGTGTGCTTTGAGAAAGGAATCTGCGAGCTTGGCGAAGGAATCAATGAATTGGGCGGCAAATTATGGTACCATATCATCGCCCCTTTCGATAAAGTCTCCCCGAACTTCTTCAATAAAATAGATTCAATCTCGTCATCCTCTAAATCGTTCCCCTTTATTGCGCATATGTAAGAAGTGACATGCTCATTGGGGTCGGTAGTTCCATTATACTCGGGAATTTCTGGCATGCGAAACTTCTTCAGAATGGGCTTAGGAGCCGCAGTTGGGGGAAAAGGCTTTTGCACGAACTTCTCGAATCCAAACCCTTCAGAATCGGTGGTGCCCCCGAAATTTGATCAACTAGGGAGTTATACGTTTCTACCTTTTTATAATTTTCTTCAATCTTTTTCTCCCCCGATTCAATTCTCTTTGTAAGCTCTTCGAGAATTGTCATAATGGCGGGGTCAGTCTCTGATTCATTCACATTTGGCCTCTTTGGTACTGGTTCGACCCTGTGAACAATTTCTAGTGAGGGCTCGGGTTTAACCCTAATTGGAGCGGGGTTCTGATTTTGGAGTTGCGCTATGATAGCTTGTTGAGCCTACAACATTTCAAATATTAGTCGAAGGTTGATTCCATTGTCTTCGCCACCCTGTGTATCTTGACCAACTGGTCGAACGTCTTTGCGGACGCTATTCTCGGGGTCGAAGCCCAGATTCTCATTTAGGGCGACATGGGAACTGATGTCGATGGGATTTGCAACTGGTACTCCCTCGAGGCCAGCCTGAGGTACTTCGATCCCCGGTGCGACTATATTGTCGTTTGCCCATGAAAACCAAGGCCATTGTCAGCATGAGTGGGTACTGTTTGAGAGTTCGACATGCTGATCCTGAAATAAAAAAAAACTTATGAGAATAAGCGTAAAGCAGTATGTGTTATAAGAATAAGTACCAGGCAATCACTATTATCCTTAGCCCCACGGTGGACGCTAAACTGTTTACCCTTAAAAACAGGTAACACTTAAACTTGTAAGTGTTTTTAAGGATATGTGATTTCACCTGTCACAAATTGATAAATATGATGATCAATGTTAAAAATTCACAGTAAAATAAAGCAAATCAGTATAAAATGCAACTTGGCCCTCGAGCTAGATCGCCCTCGAACCGGCTGAGAATATAGTTAAGAAGTATGGATTGAACCTAATAACAAGAGAGATTAAGAGAGAAAAGAGTATTGTATTGCTTTGATATGCAAGAGTTAGATGATTACAAATGATTAGAACCACCTTTATATAGTAGAGTAATTCTACTTATGGTAAAGCAGAAGAAAATCCCATGATTAGCTAAATATCCGTTCTTGATTTGATCCGTTCCGAGATTTCCGCCATGATCCTCGACCGGGTCACGGATATCCCGGCTTTCCATTAGTATGATATCTTCGGTCTTGCTCGAGGTCTATCTTGTTTGGTCTCAATCATTACTGGTCTCGATCTCGATTAGTACTTCGAATCCCAAGCTCGGTATCGTACCTTCATGTCTCAGTCTGATATAACACGAGGCTGATCCTTGGCCCACCATCCTGATCTCAGTTAATCAACAAAATCAAGTGAGCTCGGTTCTAACCGTATACAACAATATTGGCAGGGAGTAAATCTGGAAAAGCACTCGTTTTTTGCCTGCGGCTTTGGGCTGAGATATTCACTGAAGATAGCCGTTTCTCACGTTATTTCTCCCTCCTTCCCCCACCCCCCCCCAAAAAAAAAAAAACTAACGAGAAGCATTTTCGCAAATGATTATCGTGGCGGTGACGAAGTTGATGTATCAGTATTTTCATGGTCTTTATGCTCTTTCCTTCTGTATTTGAAGTATCTCACCCATTGTATGTGTAGCATGAGAGTTGAGTGTAAGAAGGGATTTATCATGGTTCCGGTATCCATCGCAAATGTCTCATTTTCTTTTGTAATTATGGAAAAGTGCCAGAATACAAAAATAATGGCATAAAAAACTGGAGACAAATATGTCTACTTATGCTTCTTTAAACACATGCATAACATAACTACGTATCTCTTATCTATGTTAGTTTGCTTCACATTTCACCAAAATAGATAAATGTTGCTGCAAGCTAATACGTACGTATACTCATATCTGCAAGTGTGTTTGCGTGTGCATAGGCGAATCTAGAATTTAAATTTTATGCGTTCAACCTCTAAAATTTTTAGCATTAAATTTATTTTATTTGTTTGCAATTTAAGTGAACTATTAGGTATAAGTTTGTATTACGCTTTAAAAGTGTTGGGCCCGATGCTACGAGGATGCATCCGCTTCTGCACGCATGCATACCTACAAAGTTGTTTTAAAATTCGAAACTTAACTGAACTGCAAAAACCATATTGGAACTGATTAATGCGCACCGGTTAAATTGTTTAAATCGTGTTGTACTTCTATTCAAATCAAATTATCGGCAGTTGTGTTAGTGCCTTATAGCCCATTTGACCAAGTTTTTAAAATAAGTTTAATTTGAGAAGTTTTTTTCAAAAGTACTTTTGGTGAGAATTAACTTGTGTTTGGCTAATTAATTTGAAAATCACTTTTAAGCAGTAATTAATGTTTGACTAAGCTTTTGAAAACTGCTTCTAAGTGTATTTTTCTCAAAAATACTTCTCAGAAAAGTGTTTTTGGAGAGAAGCTAATTTTTTCCACTTCTCCAAAACTGTTTCTGCTTCTCCTCAAAAGCATTTTTTTCCTTCTAAAAGCTTGGCCAAACACCTTAAGCTTGGCCAAACAGGCTATTAGTGAGACAAAACTTTCTAATTTGGTCATGTTTCTAAAAGCAGTTTATTATGAAAAATATTTTTTTTAAAAGTACTTTTTAAGAAAGTACTTTTGATGAGAAATAATTTGTGTTTGACTAATCGATTTGAAAAATACTTTTGCGCCAAACTTTTTAAAAGTGATTTTGAATGTGTTTTTCTCAAAAGTATTCTTAAAAAAAGTATTTTTTTAAAAAACTATGTTTTTCTAATTACTTCTGCTTTTACTCAAAAATACTTTTTTTTTTAAATGTGTTTTTAGTTAAACGCCTTAACTTTAAATGTATGTATGTTTACAATAAACAAAAAAAAAAACTTTTAACTAAAAGCATCTTTCTGAAACTGTTGTCGTCGTTTAAGTACTTCCTCAGTTTCTTGAAAGGCCAATCCCCGTAAGACCGGGAGATTGACACAAAGGGATATTTTGAGGCTGGTCATAGTCAAATGTCCCTCAAAATTAGTGGTGTTTAGAAAATGACCTCGTACTCGCACATAGTTCTTCAGAGGTTTTTCTATCAGATTAATTTTTTGGTCGAAATTTACCCTATTGTCATATTTTTGCTCTTCAGAATTTCTCTATAGGATTTAAAGTTAATATTATTATTATTATTCTACCTATTTGTTAAGTTGTTTATTGAAATCAACCGATTATCATACTTCTGTTTTTCATGAATTTCTGCGGTTAGTGGAGTTAATGATATATTTCCTCTATCTATTTATTTAGTTGTTCATTGGAGTCTACCCGACAGACATACTTTTTCTGGGTTATTTTACCAAAGTGTTCTTTGAAATTACAATTTCGATTTCGATCAAACCACTCAAATCTGCTCTAAATGATCTGAAATTTAAAACAAAACTTCTAAATACCAACACAAATATTCCCCAATTTCCAATTTAGTAAAATAACACCAATAAATAATTCACTGTCTTCTTCAACACTTTTTAAGTCCAACAATATATGAAATTTCGAGATTTTTACAGTAAATCATCAAAAAATATATTTGAACTATTAATTTAAGTTTAAGTTATCAATATTCAAATACTTTAACAATAATCAATCATTAACTTCTAATTCCATCACCAAACAAGAATTTTATGCTTTAAAATTTGAAAAACTAAGGTCTTCAAGTCAAAAACGGGATCATTTTGCCAAAACCGTAAAAAAAAAAAGGACATTCCGCCAAGTTTATTCTAACTTTATTCTGATGATTTCCAATTGAAGCCATATTACTTATTCAAGTTAATTTTTTGGATGATCACCAAGTTATGAGAATATTCTATTACAGTCATTCTATTTATTTTAGGACAACAAAGTCATCCAATAATTATCTTTTGACTCAAAAAATATAAATCACATATTTAACATGTCATATCATATTAAAAAAAATTATTAACTCATAGTCCTTACATCCATCTAACCAACCCATTAAAAATGGGTCTACTATTGTAAATATCGTCGAATTTGTTGCATCTTGATATGAATCCTTGAACCTATCTTCAATCTTGTTGAACCATCAATTCTGATATTATTTGTTGTGATCGAAATAATATGGTGTATGCAGAAGCTAATAAGGTAAACCTTAGCAACAATAAATCATTCGACAAAAAAAAAATCAAATTAGACATAATAATTTATTATAATTTGATCAATCGACCTACGTATGATTCATCAATAAGAGAATGAAAAGGTGGAGAGAATAGTGGATTTCGGGTCACTCACTTCTTTCGAAATAGATTTCTGGAAGGAAAACATCCGAAATCTATTTCTAGATTCCGTCGAAAGCATAAAGCCGCCCGGTTTGACTCTAAATGATTTGATAGTTGGAAAAAGACGCGCTACTAAAATCCTAGCTAAAAACGAGGAAGCACGGGATCCGATGATCGAAAGGCGGTTCTAGCAACCTTAAACAAAAGTCTCTAAAAGGCTACACTGTGGAGGTTGTTGTTTGTGAGAAATAGAGATACTCACTATCAAGACTTTTCCTCCAAGAAACGAATAAGACATATGAATGATGTTAATTACTTTTAAATGTCTTTATCCCTTCTTTTAATAAAGAGGGTTCTAATAAATAATAAATTTAGGGCAAAATTTTAACAAAGATTGAATTCAAAATATTAAAGTATTAGCGACTTTTAATATATATATATATATATATTAATATATATATTCTGGACTTTGTCCAGTCATGAATTCTGTTTTACTGTTCATTTCTTTCTCTTAACCTATATTTTAATAACTATCTTCTTTAACCACATCATGATCATGACTTTTTAAAACATCCTCATATATATATATATATATATATATATATATATATATATATTTCATGTAAAACGTTAGGGGTTCATTTGACCACATATTGCATCCATAGTGTCATTATGCCTTTATTATTGGTAGATTCTAAAGAATATGAAAAAGGGAAATATATATATCTAAGTTACCCCTATTCTTGTGGTGGGCCATGTTTTACATGCACACCACGTGTCAAGTGCGGCTTTATTTTATTTTAGGATTGTTCTTCTCTAGAAACTTTAGTTTCTCCAAATTCCACTGTCTTATGTAAGCAATGACTGTTGTACATAATTCAGTTTTTTGAATGTCCACTATATTTTATGTGCGTCTTTTAAACTGAAGTTTCCAACAACCATTTGGTTCCCATGTAGTAGCGGACGTAGGATCTCCGTAGGAATTTAAAATAAAAAATATTAAAAAAATTTATAGTTAGTGAGAATTAAATTTATGGTCTTACAAAAATTTTAAACTCGCTTGACCACTAAATTATACTCTTAAGTTGTGTCAAGAGGATTCAAAATTTAATATATAAAGATAAAAAACAGATTTTACCTTATATATACAGTATAATCTTCGACCATAAATCTGCCCCTGCATGTTGCTTATTATATATTGTACCATACAATAGTCCATAAAACACCTTCAAATCTTGCATCATTGAGAATCTTCTCGTAAAATGTCCATGAAAACGTGATTTGATACTTTTGAGTTTTTGACACCGTAAAATATTTGCTAAAGAATATATGGACTAAAACTTCTTGGCCTACCCATGAATTTAAACCAAATGCTGTTATCAACTTATCATCAATCATCAAAAAGGGAATTCTTTTCAAATGAATGAAAAAACAAGAACTTTATTGGTAATTGATTCATCTAAAACTTAAAAACAAGTTAAGGAAAAAAAGAAGAAGAAAAAAGGTACTCTACTTTGAGACTTATTCGCACCCGATGAATATGTGAGAATATATATCATTAATTAGTGTATTTGTCCGCGCTTTGTACGGTTATAAAAAATAAATAACTTTTATGAACAAAGATATTTACTAATCGGCCATTTTTACATGATTTTGCTATATTTTCTCTCTTTTCATGATTATATTAAAACGTTATACAAAATTTTTTGACAGTTAAATCTTTTTATGATTTTTTAGATCATATATATATATATATATATATATATATATATGTATATATATATATATATAACGGGATAAATTGTGAATATCCCTGGTTTTGAATAATTCGTTCAAAATCATGCAATTTCTTTTTTAAAGGAACTAATGAAAAAAGAGAAAAAATGATAAAGCAAAAATCTGGGAATGTATATCTAAGATCGATTTGTTTCTTTTCTTTCATTAAGGGCTTTTTTTCTTAATATTTTATTTTTCACTATTAATTGCTCATTGTTATAAATACAATGAACTAAAGTGGTTGTCCATTTAATTCTTACATCACATACATAAATCACTTGTATTCATATGTATCTGTTTAATATGTAACTTCATTCTTTGTTTTTGAGGATGAGTAACTATAAATAGAACACTTTTGGCTCATGGGTGATAGACTTGAAATAAGAAGAATAGTTCCCTCCTGTCTACATCTCTTATCTATTATTGTCTTTTCTCTTTTGGTGTTTTAGTTTATAATTATAATATTTATTTCATAACACTCATTTATATGTTTCGTTTTTCCATTCTCTCAAATAAAAGTTAATAAAAGAAGTAGAAAGACAAGGATAGAAAAAATAAAAGAAATTGAGGAAAAAAAAGATCAATTCAATGTATCTCTCTTATTTGAGTACTTATTCATACGATCCTTCTCCCTTTTTAAAACATTAAAACATGGAGTTTATGTTCCTTTCTTTCTTTTCTTCACCCTCAGTTTAACACAAATATCGATGTAGACTCAAAATCAGATATTGCACCAAACATGCATGTAGTGAACTTCTTCGATAACAAACTCTTCAAGTAGCATAAACCTTAGAAGAATAGGACCCTCTTTATGAAGACGCTTTATGGCCAATCTTCTACGATATTTCGTGTCATAATAGGCACAAAAAAAAGGGAGGGGTGTAAAGTTAATTACTGAACGAATGCTTTTTTAGATAGTAAATAATTAGATATATCGAAAAGTCAAGGGGGGTCCACGTATAGTAAATATACATAAACAAAATAATATAATTTTTCGGCAAAGACATTCTTTGCTTCAATGTGACTCCGCCACTGTAGATAGCAATACATATTTAAAACGAAAAGTAGATATGTGAAAAATAATTGAAAGAGAGGAATAAAATTAGGGGGAAATCAGAAGATTAACTACAAAATGACATAAATTTTTAACTCAATAAATAAAGAATATAAACAATTTCTAACCGGAAAACTTGAACATTAAATTATATATCTTTCTTCATCTAAAAAATAATGCAACAAAAGAATATAATTTTAACAATATATATGTTAGTGTAGTTATTCTTTCAACTCTACATATAGCCCTTGACATAAAGTTGTTGCAAGAGTAAGTCACTCTATTGGCTTGGTATAGTTCCTTTCTATTACGCCTCTCACGATATCATATTTACTAATTATCGGTTTGCGTCGTCTATAGATGTTTGATAATGATGTCGGCATATTTCCAATATTGCCATAGAATTGGATACCAAAAAGTTAAGCAACCAAAAATTATCAAATTAAAGACATATTCATTTGTAAAAAAAATATGAAACCAATAAAATGATGTATTATTACCTCTGGCGCTATTATAGTGCCATAAAATGCTCATAGGTGAAGTACTGATGAGAATGGGGAAGGAAAACATGTGAAAGATGGAATGACTCATAAGAATCTTACATTTGTTTCATAACGTAAAATCATAAATGCTGCACTCAAAATAGATGTAGTAAACCCATGCTGGTTTCGTTCCATCGTTAGTTTTCTTGACTACTTTTCTTCAGCTCTTGCCTTCTCTTCTTCCAATTATTCAGATCTTTAGATGTAGATTTTTCTCAAAAAGTGCAGTGAGTTCTTTTTGGACTTGTAGATGCACTTGACTCACAGAATAATGTACAAACTATCGAATAAAAAGAGATTTGTGAAAGATAAAACTTAAGCTTGGAATATGAAAAGACTATTCTGCATCCCAAAAGGCACTTATGCAACTTTAATGACCCATTTTAATATCAATTCAATCATTGTAACCATTAATTGAATTGTTGCAACGTTTAACATTCTTCATGTTGGAAAAAAGAAAAATAGGACATTTAATATAATAGAAAATGAGAGGAAAAGCCAAAAAAAGAGAAAAAAGATAAGTGAGTCTTTTGACAAAAGAGAGGCGCCCCCTCAATTATATATATATATTGGATTGGTATAAATATTGGATGAAAATAAATTTTTGTTATTAATTTGTATTACTATAATATAATATTACGAAACAGTAAATTTCTATAACATAAAACAGAAACAAGAAAAATAGAAATAAGACAGAAACTGGAGATTGTTAGAAGCTAGAATTAAAACATAATTTTCGGAATGAAATCGAGCCCACTGAATGCAGAGTGTGTCCTTAAGGAAATTATTCCCCTCAATTACCCGAGGTGTTGGAATAATATCCTCCCAAGATAAAACGATTTAACTCACCAGAGTATGGTGCCAAAAACGCCGGTGAACAGCGAACCACTTAATGACTGTAAATCACAGTGGAATTCATTTGTCCACAAGAAGGAGAAAAAGTTTTGAAAATTTCGTAAAGAAAAATTCTGGGATCAAGGTATATTTATAGCCATTTTCTTGCACTGTTTCTGAAAAGTTTGTCAGAATCAGCCATGGTTGTTGGAACAGGTGGGGACATTAAAAATATTTCGAAAAAAAAATTTAAAATAATCCGGGAAAGAAACGGATAGGTTCGCGTCGCGTGCGGGGCCTGTGTTATTTTGGCTTGACTTTTCGATAATTAATTAAATAATTGAAAGAAATTTTGTCCAAAAAGATTAATCAATCAATCTTTGACAAAATCTAAATCCGAATCTGAAGCCGAAGCCGTGTTGAGCGAGCGGCGACGGCGATGGCGATGGCGATGGCGCGAGGCTTACCTTCTTTCCAACCCATTTAACACCAAGGGAAGTTCTTTCTCTATATAATCACATTCCATTTTCTTTCCACCACCAATGAGGGACAATTGCTCTTTCCAAAGCATAATGGAGCCCACTTTCCCTTAATCCGAATACAAAGCCGAAATCGAAGTTGAAGCCAAACCCAAGCTGAGCGAGCGACGACGGTGGTGGTGCGAGGCTTAACTTCTTTCCAACTCATTTAACACCAAGGGAAGTGCTTTCTCAATATAAGCACATTCACTTTTTCTTTCCACCAACAATGAGGGACAATTTCTCTTTCCAAAGCATAAGGAGCTCACTTTACCTTCACATTTCTTCCCTCATTTTTCCATTCACCAACCTTCAATCCTAGCAATCCCCCACATGTATGGGGAATGAATATAAGACAAAGGAATGAACGGACGAGTGTGTGATTTATATGCAAGGATTAATTGCATCTGGATAAGTAGGTTCCCATTTGAACTTTTCGTAGTAAACTTCAGATATACTGGATCAATCGGTAGATTTGAAATCTTTGAACCATCGAGATTTGTTGTATACCTAGAAAAAATAAGTCACACAATCAACCCTTAACCATCTGTGGTTCTCACGATTGTGTTCGTTTCAGCCATGAACACTGCATGGTTTCATAAGTTATTAGGGAATGGGCCTTTACTTTCAATCCCTTGAAGCGACTTACACTTCACACCCACATAGGTAATTTATAAACGTGTAGTCCTATAGACACACTATCTGGTCATTTCCTGCCAGATTTAGCAAATCATTAAAAAGCTTTAAGCTTTGTTGACTCATCAAAAAGCCTTAATGCTTTACTCTAATTCCTGGACATTGTCTTCATCACGAGAATGGGTTGAGTTACTTGACAATGTTGAACCGTCATTCATAGCTTTGTTTGATCTCTTTGAGCCTAGATCTTGGGATCTCCAGTCTGCTAGGTAGAGTTACCGTTATGATGACTTGTCCTAGGCCTTAAACCCATTCCCTTCTATGAATTTTCAACTGCCTCTCTAGATAGGCCTTTTGTAAGTGGATCTGAAACGTTATCTCTTGACTTCACGTAGTCAATCGTGATAACACCACTAGAGAGTAGTTGTCTAACGGTATTGTGTCTCCGTCGTATGTGACGAGATTTTTCCTTATACATAACACTCCCTGCCTTATCTATTTCCGCTTGACTATCACTATATATATATAGGTGCCAAAGTTTTGGGCCAAAATGGAATATCTTCCAAGAAATTATGGAGCCATTCAGCTTCTTCACCGGCCTTATCTAAAGCTATGAATTCAGATTCCATTGTAGAACGGGCGATGCACGTTTGTTTGGATGATTTTCAAGACATGACTCCACCCCCAATTGTGAAATCATATCCACTCATGGATTTAACTCCAGATGATCCGTGATCCAATTTGATCACTATATCCCTCAATCACGGAGTGATATTTATTTTAATGCAGACCATAGTCTTGGGTATGTTTCAGATACCCCAAAACTCGTTGCATTCCATCCAATGTATTTGATTGTGATTACTTGTAAATCAACTCAGTTTACTAATAGCACATGCTATATCTGGTCACTTATAATTCTTGATATACATCAAACTTTCCAATACTCTTGCATAGTCCAGTTGCGAGTCACTTTCACTTTCATTCTTTTGAAGTTCATAACTCACGTCAATTGGAGTCTTAACAATCTTGAAATCCAAATACTTGAACTTGTCAAGTAAGTTTTCAATGTAGAGTCTTGATAATTTTTCAATTTTTCACCTTGTAGAGTCTTGTGAATTCTGATTCATAAGATCACATCAGCAACTCCTAAGTCTTTCATGTTGAATTTGCTAGCCAACATGATTTTAGTAGCATTTATATCTGCCATATCTTTGTTCATTATTAATATGTTATCAATGTATAAACAAACAATAACTTTATGACCTGGAGTATTTTTAATGTAAACACATTTGTCATACTCATTGATTTTAAAATCATTTGCCAACATTATTTTGTCAAATTTAGCATGCCATTGTCTGGGTGCTTGTTTAAGTTCATAAAGCGACTTAACAAGTTTGTACACTTTCTTTTCTTTACGAGGAATAAGGGTGGCACGTGGGCCAGTCCAGGATTGGGACCGGCTGGGGACCGCGAACCAAACGGGCTTCTGGGCCTAAACGGGCCTGGACTAGTTAGAACCGTGTACGCGAGTCTGGTCCGGTCTTCTGGGCCGGTTCTTCACTTAGGACTGCTAGGCCCGGGACCGAACCGGTCCTTGGCGGGCCCATATGGTCCCAACAGTCAAAATTAAAAAAAATTAAAAAATAGCCGTTAGCTATTGACAAAATAGCCATTTAACCCCCAACTTTATTTTAACCCTAAACCTTTTATAATTATAATTTTTCCCTATTTTCAACTATAAATACCCCCCTTGTTTTTTTTATTTTTCTTACAAAATCATCAATCTATCACAATCTCTCTCTAATTTTCTTCTATAATTTCTACTATTGCTTACTTTATTGTTACAATTTGTGAAAAAATTCTGAAGTTGGTGAATTAAAGTCTTCAAGTCTTCAACGATAATCAATTTTCAACTTCGTCAATTCGGTAAACTCGTTCCAACTCTTAAGTTTTAATATTATAGTTTTGTTTGTTTTATTTATTTTATATTGCTTGATTAACTAAGATGGTTTCCTTAAAAAAATATTTAGTAAAAATAAGAGAAAATTCAAGAGTGGCGAATCTAGTGGTCACTCTATTCCTCCTCCACTTCCCTGACTCCCCAAAACAAACCCCATGTCCGTCATACACCTTCTATTCTTGATAGCGATAATAGTTTATTACAATTTATCGGGAGTTAATTTTGCCATAATATTGGAGCTGGCGAAGAATTAAACCATGAATTAATGAATGCTCTTTATTCTAAACCAACTATTGATGAAAATGATGATGAGGAAATAGATTTTGATGAAACTCAACCGGATGATGATACACCCACTAGTCCTGCTCCTGAAGTTAACCCAACTAGTGATAATCCAAATGATGCCCCGTCTAATACTCCTGTTACTGCCCCTACTTTTTCTAGACAACGTACCAAACGGACGGAAACATCTCTTGTTTGGCCATTTTTTACTCAAATAATTCCAGAAAATAAGGCTAAGTGTAAAACTTGTGGCAAGGAGTTAGCTTTTAAATATTTTGTCACGACCTGATTTACCCATCGAAAGGCATCATGACGGCACCTAGTCTCTACGACTAGATAAGCCTAATTGCGAAAAACACATATTAAATAGAAGCAATAAAATAAAGGTGAAGTAAGTGAGTCTACAATAAAACATCGCCACTTGGCGCGTACAAAATACAACTTTTCCCAAAACCTGGAATATCACTTTAGTCACAAGATCTGTCTCAAAATAACTCTATAAAACAAGAGAATTTACATGAAAAAGAAATCTATCTAAATCTGGAGTGGAAGGTGACTCGAAGGACTCTGCGGACGCGACAGAATTACCTTTCGGTCTACTAAAGCTGCTGCTCAGACCCCTAGCCACGAAACTGAGACGTGGTACCTGGATCTGCATACGAAAAAACATGTGCAGGAAATGGCATGAGTACACCACAAATTGGTACCCTGTAAGTGCCAAGCCTAATCCCAGTAAAGTAGTGACAATGTCAGGTTATTTTTATAGTAAAAACAATTTAAAATTTGAACAGAGAGATATAATAAGCTGAGGCAAATCAGTAGAGACAATGAGCTAAAAGGAAATAATAACAGGGAGCCCTCGACTCAGCACAACCTATATCACAGCAACAAGTATATAATGCAGTACAAGGGGAAAGCTCCCAGAATCCGTCCGTAGTCCCAATTTAAATATGCAACGCAGTACAGGGGGAAAGCTCCCGGAATCTCGTCTGTAGTCCCAATTTAAATATGCTATGCAGTACAGGGGTAAAGCTCAAGGAATCTCGTCCGTAGTCCCAATTTAAATATGCAATGCGGTACAGGGGGAAAGATCCCGAAATCTCGTCCGTAATCCCAATTTAAAGATGCAATGTAGTACAAATACAGGATACAATTTTTATTTAAAACAGTTCAAGAAAATCACGTGAAAAAATATGGATAAAACTACCTAAACATGGTACATATAGTAATAACTAGGGAAAATTCAAGTAAAACAGGTAGGCATGCTATCTCCTAATCTAAACTACATAGTCGATACATGAATTAGTGAAATAGGAGTAAAATGATTTAAGTCATGGAAGGGAAAATGAAGTTTTAGCAACAATGACCCATGTACGTACTCGTCACCTTATGCACACGACACCCAATCAACATAAAACAGTGTTAAAAATAGCCTAGGGGAAGTCCCCAATACAGAGTTAGGCAAGCCACTTACCTCGACTGCACTACTCAACTCAAAACCACGCTCTTGCCACGAGTATCCGACTCCGAATGGCCCAAATATATTCAATTCGATTGCATAATGTAAATATAACTTTAAGGAATCAAAATAGCTAATAAATTCGAAGCTAATACGTGAAATTAGGAAAATCGCCCAAAAAGTCCCTCGAACCCACGTCTCGGAATTGAGTAAAAGTTACAAATTTAGAACACCCATTCACTCATGAACTCACTCGAACAAGAATCATTGAAAACCTACGACAAAATCCTACTAAATTCTCGGATTTTCTAATTGGGGAAACTTCTTCCCATTTGCATAATGTTTCACCTAGATCCCTTGATTGCATGGAAGAAATAGCTATAAATTAATGATATACAAAGGGAATAGGGTTAGGAATTGTTACCTATGCAGCTTTTCCTCAAAACTCACTCCAAATCGCCTACACCCGAGCTCCAAATGATTTTTAGAAGTTATGAAATTCAAGCCCTCGGATTTGATATAACTGCCCAGTGATTTCCGCACCTGCACCCCTTGGACCGCACCTGCAGTCCCGCACCTGCAGAAAATCCACCGCAGATGCGAAAACCCACTAAAAGTCCTGGGGCCGCATCTGCGGCTCTGCACCTGCGGTCAATGGGCCGCATCTGCGGCTCCGCACCTGCGGTCAATGGGCCGCATCTGCGGCTCCGCACTTGTGGAATCTCAACCTCACCTTCAAGACTGGTTGAATTGACCAAGTACGCACTTGCGAGCCCCTCTTACGCACTTACGGATATTCCATCGCAGGTGCGGGACACCAGAACCAACAATGGTTCAACTGTTTTTCCAAGTTCTAAAATCACCCGCTGAGCATCCGAAACATCCCCGAGGCCCCCGGGACCTCAAAAAAACTTACCAACCAATCATAATACCTTACCCAAACTTAGTCGAGCCTCCAAAACACATCACATAACACCAAATTAACCAATTATACATGGATTCAAGCCTAAGAACTTATGAAATTACCAAACTCTACGATTGATGCCGAAACACCTCAAAACTAGTGTGAATGACCTCAAATTTAACACACAGGTCACAAATGATACAACAGACCTACAACCACTCTCGGAATTCCATTCCGAGCCCGATATCAAAATTCCACCTATCGGCCGAAATCGCCGAAACTCTAACTTTCACTAATTCAAGCCTATATCTACTACGGACCTCGAAACACATTCCGGACACGATCCTAACTCCGAAATCACCCAACGGATCTAATGGAGTCGACGGAGTCCCATTCCGGACCCGTCTTCCCGCAGTTCCAACTACGGTCCAATTTTTAAAACTTAAACTCACATATTAGGACTATGTGTCCAAAAACTCTCCGAATTCCACCACTCAACGTTCCAACAAGTCCCAAAAGCAGAAATAGACATAGGGAAAGCAGTTATTAGGGGATCGGGGCTCTAAATCTCAAAGCGACCTACCGTGTTGTTATATTCTCCCCTTCTTAAGAAAATCTTTCGTCCTCGAACGAGTATAGAGACATACCTGAAGCTATGAACAAATAAGGGTACTGACTGCGCATATCCTGCTTGGTCTCCTGAGTCGCCTCCTCGACTAGATGACCCCTCCACTGAACCTTTACGGACGCAATATCCTTTGACCAGAGCTTTCTGACCTGTCTATCCAATATAGCTACTGGCTCCTCAACATATGATAAATCCTTGTTCAACTGGGTTGAGCTGAAATCCAAAACATGAGTCGGGTCACAATGATACTTTCGGAGCATAGAGACGTGGAATACCGGATGAACTCCTGCTAGGTTGGGGGACAGGGCTAGCTCATAAGCAACCTCCCCAACACGTCGCAACACCTCAAAAGGACCTATAAATATCAGACTCAGCTTGCCCTTCTTCCCGAAACTCATGACGCTCTTCATAGGCGATACCCGAAGCAAAAACCGATCACCAGCCATAAACACCAAATCACAAACCTTCCGGTCCGCATAACTCTTCTGCCTGGACTAAGCTGCACAAAGTCTCTCCTGAATCACCTTCACCTTGTCCAGGGCATCCTGGACCAAATTTGTACCCAATAATCGGGCCTCACCCGGCTCAAACCATCCCACTGAGGAGCGGTACCGTCTACCATACAAAGCCTCATACGATGCCATCTGAATGCTGGACTGGTAGCTGTTATTATAAGAAAAATCTACAAGTGGCAAGTATTGGTTCCATGACCCTCCGAAATCCATCACACAGGCACGAAGCATATCCTCAAGAATCTGAATCGTGCGCTCGGACTGCCCGTCCGTCTGAGGGTCAAAAGCAGTACTAAACTCTACCCTGATGCCTAGCTCCTGCTCAACGGCTCTCCAGAATCGTGAAGTGAACTATGTACCTTTGTCTGAAATGATAGATACTGGAATACCGTGGAGGCGAACAATCTCCCTGATATAAATCTCCGCCAACCTCTCGGAGGATTATGTAGTCAACACCGGAATGAAATGGGCTGACTTAGTCAGCCGGTCCACAATCACCCTAATAGCATCGAACTTCTTCAAAGTCCGAGGAAGTCCAACCACGAAGTCCATGGTGATCTGCTCCCACTTCCACTCTGGAAGCTCAATCTGCTGAAGTAACCTTCTCGGTCTCTGATGCTCATATTTGACTTGCTGACAGTTGAGACACTCGGCCACAAACCACTATATCCCTTTTCATCCTTCTCCACCAATAGTGCTGTCTCCGATCCTGGTACATATTCACGGTACCCGGGTGAATGGAATACGGCGAGCTATGGGCCTCCTCAAGAATCAACTTCCGAAGCCAGTCCACATTGGGCACACAGATCCGACCCTGCATCCTCATCACAGAGTCATCTCCTATAGTCACATCCCTGGCGTCACTTTTCCGAACCCTGTCCTGAAGAACCAGAAGGTGGGGATCATCATACTAGCGCTCTCAAATGCGTTCATAAAGGGAAGACCGAGCCACCACACAAGATAAAACCCGGCAAAGCTCTGAAAGATTCGACCCCACGAACTGACTGGATAAGGACTGAATATCTAAGGCTAAGGGCCTCTCAACTGCCGGAAGATATGCAAACCTCCCCAAACTCTCCGCCCGGCGACTCAAGGCGTCGGCCACCACATTGGCCTTCCCCGGGTGGTATAATATAGTGATGTCATAGTCCTTTAGCAACTCCAACCATCTCCGCTGGCGCAAATTGAGGTCCTTCTACTTGAATATGTGTTGCAAACTCCGGTGATCAGTGAAAATCTCACAAGGAGCACCGTATAAATAATGATGCCATATCTTCAGGGCGTGAACAATCGCTTCCAACTCGAGATCATGAAATGGATAGTTCTTATCATGCACCTTCAACTGTATGGAAACATAGGAAATCACCCTACCGTACTGCATCTACACCGCTCCGAGGCCAATCCTCGAAGCATTACAATAGACAGTATAGTACCCTGAACCTGTAGGCAATATCAACACTGGAGCTGAAGTCAAGGCTGACCTGAGCTTCTAAAAGCTCTCCTCACACTCCTCAGTCCACCTGAACGGGGCACCCTTTTGAGTCAACCTGGTCATCGGTGCTACAATGGATGAAAATCCCTCCACAAAACAACGATAGCACCCAACCAAACCAAGGAAACTACGGATCTCCGTAGTGGACGATGGTCTTGGACAACTCTGCACCGCCTCCACCTTCTTCGGATCTACCTTGATCCCATCCCAAGACACTATATGGCCCAAGAATTCTACCGAGTCAAGCCATAACTCACATGTAGAGAATTTAGCATACAATCTCTTCTCCCTCAAAGTCTGAAGCACAGTCCTCAAATGCTGCTCATGATCTTCCCGTGATCGGGAATACACCAAGATGTAATTAACAAACACAATGACGAAGGAATCAAGATAAGGCCGGAACACACTGTGCATCAAATGCGTAAAAGCTGTTGGGGCATTGGCCAGCCCAAATGACAAAACAAGAAACTCATAGGGGCCATATCTGGTCCTGAAGGCAGTCTTCGGGATATCCGGCTCCCGAATCTTCAACTGATGATAACTAGAACGCAAGTCAATCTTGGAGAATACCCTGGAACCCTGTAGCTTGTCGAATAAATAATCAATGCGAGGCAAAGGATACCTGTTCTTCACGGTGACCTTGTTCAACTGCCGATAATCAATACACATACGCATAGAACCATCCTTTTTCTTCACAAATAATACTGGAGAACCCCAAGGTGATACACTGGGTCTAATGAAACCCTTATCAAGAAACTCCTGTAACTGCTCCTTCAACTCCTTCAACTCAGGAGGAGCCATATGGTAAGGAGGGATAGAAATGGCCTGAGTGCCCGGCTACAAATCAATGCCGAAATCAATATCTCTGTCGGGTGGCATACCTGAAAGATCGACTGGGAATACATCAGGAAATTCCCTCACTACTGGAACTGACTCAACTGGAGGGGTATCAACACTGACATCTCTCACATAGGCCAAGTACACATCACACCCCTTCTCAACCATCCGCTGAGACTTAAGGAATGAAATGACCCTCCGAGGAGTATACTCTAAGGTACCTCTCCACTCAAATCTCGGCAAGCCTGGCATAGCCAGCGTCACGGTCTTAGCGTGTCAATCAACAATAGCATAATGGGGCGAAAACCAGTCCATGCCCAAGATAACATCAAAATCTACCATGCTGAGTAATAAAAAATCAGCCCTGGTCTCAAAACCACTAAGAGAAATCAAACACGACCAATATACGTGGTCCACAACTACAGAGTCTCCCACATGAGTAGATACATAGACATGAGAACTCAAAGAATCCGAAGATATCCCCAAATGTGGAGCAAAATAAGAGGACACATATGAATACGTAGAGCCTGGATAAAATAATACTGATGCATCCCTATGGCAGACATGGACAATACCTGTGATGACTGAGTCTGAGGCAACAACCTCGGAACGGGATGGAAGGGCATAGTATCTGGCCTGGCCTCCCCCTCTAGGGCGACCTCTACCTCCCCGACCCCCACCTTAAGCTTTCTGAGGAGGTGGAGTGATAGCTGGGGATGGAACAATAGATGGAGGACCCAACGGAGCACGTGGAGGCTGATAAGACTGTGGAGGCGCACCCCTCCTAGCCTTGGGGCAATCTTTAATCAAGTAACGAGTGTCACCACACTCAAAATAACCCCTTGGAGGACGCTGTGGCTGAGACTGAATAAGAGCTGGCCTGCTGGGCTGGCCGGAAATAACACCTCGAACTGGAGGCATACTGGATACTGGCGGTGCATAATAGAACTCCTGAGGTCTAGGAGGAGCTGGAACACCACTAGCTGCTGGAAGGGCTGAATGAACAGGGCGACGCACAAAGCCAATACCGTGACGTGCTACTGGTGCACGAGCTCTTGAAAAATGGGCAGTCTCCCGAGACCTTTTGGCCTCCCTCTCCTCTCTATCCCGGGCATGCCCTCTACTATCCTGGAAATACTCACTGCCTGCTAGTAAGTGATATCCATCTCCAACTCTCTGGCCATACTGGTCCGAATACTAGGATGGAGTCCTTCAATGAAGTGGCGAACCCCCTCTCTGATTGTGGAAACCAAGGCTGGTACATGCCGAACTAACTCACTAAAACGGACTGCATACTCCGACATAGTCATAGTACCCTGGAACAACTGCTCAAACTCTACGTGCCAAGTATCCCTGAGGCTCTGAGGGATATACTCTCACAAAAACATCTCTAAAAACTGAGTCCAATGAGTGAGGCTGCATCGTCCGGACTACTCAGCTCATAGGCCCGCCACCACTAATATATTGCTCCCCTCAGCTGGAAAGCGGTGAAAGAAACCCCACTGGTCTCCACGATTCCCATAGTGTGGAGAATATGATGACACTCCTCAAGAAAACCAAGAGCATCATCTGAAGCTAGTCCGCTGAAAGTAGGTGGATGGTACTTCTTGTACCTGTCGAGTCTGAGCTGCTCGGCCTCAGAAGCCGCTGCCCTAGCATCATGCTGAATTGGAGCCGCTGGAGGCAAAGGAATATACTCCGGGGCCTGATCAACCTGGCCCCTTTGATCAGGAGTGCAGTTTGCGGGAGTCTGTGCCCCTCCCCCGGCCTGAGATGTAGGGAGAGTTATCAGAAATAGTCCAGCCTGTGCTAGAGTACTGAAAATGCTCATGAACTGACTGAAAGTATCCTACAAGGCTGGAGCAGCAATAGGGACCTCCTGTGCCGGCTCTCCAGCTGGGGCTGCCATAGGCTCCTCTGCCGCTGCTTTCCCCGGTGCTCGGGCTGCACCGCATGGTCGTCCTCTACCCCGGCCCCAACCTCTGGTGGCTCTGGCAGGGAGCTCGGGTGCCTGGTCGTCGGTCCTCCCAGTACGGGTCCTCACCATCTGTGGGAAAGAATAGAATAGAAGTTTTAGAATTTTGGATGTGAACAACTCGCACGAAAAGAAAATCAAAGCAATATGATTGTTCTTAACAGTTACATAGCATCCCGAAGATAGATACGGACGTCTACGCACCGATCCACGAGACTCTAATAAATCGGCTTGTGACTCCTATGAACCTAGGCGCTCTGATACCAACTTGTCACAACTCGATTTACCCACCGAAAGGCATCGTGACGGAACCTAGTCTCTGTGACTAGGTAAGCCTAATTGGGGAAAACACATATTAAATAGAAGCAATAAAATAAAGGTGAAGTAAGTGAGTCTACAATGAAACATCGCCACTTGGCACGTACAAAGTACAAATTTTCCCAAAACCCGGAATATCACTTTAGTCACAAGCTCTGTCTCAAAATAGCTCTATACAATGAGAGAGAATTTACATGAAAAGAAATCTATCTAAATCTGGAGTGGAAGGTGACTCGAAGGACTATGCGGACGCGACAAAATTACCTTTCAGTCTCCTAAAAGCTGTTGCTCGGACCCCTAGCCACGAAACTGAGCACTGGTACCTGGATCTGCACACGAAAAATATGTGCAGGAAAGGACATGAGTACACTACAAATTGGTACCCAGTAAATGCCAAGCCTAACCCAGTAAAGTAGTGACGAGGTCAGGTTAAGGCTCTACTGAATTTTTATAGTTAAAACAGTTTAATATTTGAACAGAGAGATATAATAAGCTGAGGCAAATCAGTAGAGAAAATGAGCTAAAAGGAAATAATAACAGGTAGCCCTCAGCTAAAAAATAGCCTATATCACAATAACAGTATACAATGCAGTACAGGGGGAAAGCTCTCGGAATCTCGTCTATAGTCCCAATTTAAATATGTAACGCAGTACAGGGGGAAAGCTCCCGAAATCTCGCCCGTAGTCCCAATTTAAATATGCTATGCAATACAGGCGGAAAGCTCCCGGAATATCGTCCGTAGTCCCAATTTAAATATGCAATGCAGTACAGGGGCAAAGCTCCCGGAATCTCGTCAATAGTCCCAATTTAAATATGCAATGCATTACAAATACATGATACAATTTTTATTTAAAACAGTTCAGGAAAATCACAGGCAAAAATATAGATAAATCTACCTAAACATGGTACATATAGTAATAACTAGGGAAAATTCAAGTAAAATATGTAGGCATGCTATTTCCTAATCTAAACTACATAGTCGATACATGAATCAGTGAAATAGGACTGAAATGATTTAAGTCATGGAAGAAAAAATGGAGATTTAGCAACAATAGTCTGTGTAGGTACTCGTCACCTCACGCACACGACGCCCAATCAACATAAAACAGTGTTAAAAATAGCCTAGAGGAAGTCCTCAACACAGAGTTAGGCAAGCCACTTACCTCGACTGTGCTACTCAACTCAAAACCACGCTCTTGCCACGAGTATCCGACTCCGAATGACCCAAATCTATTCAATTCGATTGCATAAAGTAAATATCACTTTAAGGAATCAAAATAGCTAATAAGTTCGAAGCTAATACGTGAAATTAGGAAAATCGCCCAAAAAAAACCTCGGGCCCATGTCTCAGAATCGAGTGAAAGTTACAATTTTAGAACACCCATTCACTCACGAACTCAGTCGAACAACAATCATCAAAAACTGTCGACAAAATCCTACTAAATTCTCAAATTTTCTAATTGGGGAAACTTCTTCCCATTTGTATGATTTTTCACCTAAATCCCTTGATTGTATGGAAGAAATTGCTATAAATTAATGATATACAAAGGGAATAGGGTTAGTAATTGTTACCTATGAAGCTTTTCCTCAAAACTCACTCCAAATCGCCTACACCCGAGCTCCAAATGATTTTTAGAAGTTATGAAATTCAAGCCCTCAGATTTGATATAACTATTCAGCGATTTCCGCACCTGCGCCCCTTGTACCGCACCTGCGGAAAATCCATCGCAGGTGCGAAAACCCACTAAAAGGCTTGGGGCCGCACTCGCGGTTAATGGTCCGGATCTGCGGCTCCGCACCTGTGGAATCTCAACCGCACCTGCGAGACTGGTTGACTTGACCAAGTCCGCACCTGCGAGCCCCTCTTCCGCATCTGCGTGTCCGCACCTGCGGAAATTCCATCGCAGGTGCGAGACACCAGAACCAACAATGGTTCAACTGTTTTTCCAAGTTCTAAAATCACCCGCTGAGCATCCGAAACATCCTCGAGGCCCCCGGGACCTCAACCAAACTTACCAACCAGTCCTAATATCTTACCCAAACTTAGTCTATCCTCCAAAACACATCACATAACACCAAATTCACCAATTATACATGAATTCAAGCCTAAGAACTTATGAAATTCCCAAACTCTACGACCGATGCCGAAACACTTCAAAACTAGTCCGAATAACCTCAAATTTTTCACACAGGTCACAAATGATACAACAGACCTACAAGAACTCTCAGAATTCCATTCCGAGTCCAATATCAAAATTCCACCTATCAGCCGAATTCACCAAAATTCTAACTTTCGCCAATTCAAGCCTAAATCTATTACAGACCTCGAAAGCATATTTCGGAGACACTCCTAACTCCAAATCATCCAACGGAGCTAACGGAGTCGACGGAATCCCATTCCGGACCCGTCTTCAACTACGGTCCGATTTCTAAAACTTAAACTCACATATAAAGACTATGTGTCCAAAAACTCTCCGAATGCCACCACTCAACATTCCAACAAGTCCCAAAAGCAGAAATAAACATGGGGAAAGCAGTCATTAGGAGATCTGAGTGCTAATGGAGGGGGGGGGGGGACTTTGTCTAGACACATATAGATACACCCTCAAGTTAGAGTCAAATACGTTCGTATGAAAGCTTTGTCCGAGGGGAGAAGCGTACCTACTCCTAGTCAGGCTGACCCTAATACCGAGTCAAATTAATTTCAACCGTAAATTAACACTGTTACCGATGGTATTTTATATTATGATCCAAAAAAAGATCGGGAAGAATTGGCAAAAATGGTAACCGTCATGTGCTTAACCTATAGTTTTCCTTCTGAACCTAACTTTATGCATTATATTCTAAAAGTTTTTAATCCTACTTATAAAGGTTTTCCTAGCACAACTATAAAGAGCGATATTTATAAATATAAACATGAATATGAATAATATTTGTGCTATTTATTTACTCATATAAATTATCGTGTTGCTATTACAACTGATATTAGTAGATGTGGTAACGACTGTGATTACCTTACTGTTACTAGTCATTGGATTGATGAGGATTGAATAATGCAAAAGCGCATTATTGCTTATAGAATAATTAATTCACGTCACACAGGGCAGTTTATTGCTAGCACGGTTACGGATATTTGAAGATATTATTGTGTTAGTGATAAAATAATGTCAGCTTCAATCGATAATGCTACTAGTAACACAAATGCTATATCCTTGCTTACCACTACGCTAAATCCTGCAGTTAGTAACATTTTTCATGTTAGATGTATTTGCCATATTTACCATTTAATTATGGGTGATGGTATGAGAATTTTAAATATTGCAATTGAAAAGGTTAAATAGCTCTTAACTGTCTTTTTTGTTCAAATCGTAGAAGTAGACTTAGAGAATATTTTATAAGATGCGATGAATTTGGCCTAAGAGAAAGAAATGTTCCTAAACCTTGTCCAACTAGATGGAGTTACATGTATGAGAGTTGGTTGTTGCATATGAATATAGAAACCCCATAACTCAACGTTTAATGCACATGTAAGTGATGATAATGAACACCTTACGAATGGGGATTGGGTTAATGTTAAAATTCTTGTAGTTAGAAAAATTTCATATTGCTACAAATAAATTTTCTGGGCAATATTATCCTACTATTTCTAACTATTTAGTTTATATTGCAGAACTTGCAAATTCGTTTGCTCTTTTTTCAGAGGGAAGGGAAATTTATAAACTTGCTACTGATTCTATGAGAAAAAAGTTTTAAAAGTATTTTTTCCCTATCCCCCCTATTTAAGGTGTTGCTTCTTTATTAAATCCTACAATGAAATTAGGAGGTCCTCAATTTTAGTATGAAACTATTTATAATGGTTTAACACTTGAAGATGAGGAGTTGTCTCAACTTCTGGAAGCAATATCCTCAATTAGAATAAATGCTCAAACTATTTATAATGCTAGACCAAATGTTCCAACTCCTTCTTCTTTTGATTCTCAATCATCTAAAAGACTGCGGGAGTAAGAGCCATAGTGCTTGGGCGGGGTTTACGGGTTCTCAAGGTTCTAGTAGTAGCGATTTTTCACAACTAAATAAGCTTGAAATTTATTTGTCACAGGCATTTGAGGAAGTGAATCCCGACGGCTCCTTTAATCTTTTGGAATGGTGGAAGGACAAAGAAAAATACTTTCCGGTCCTTTAATCTTTTGGAATGTTTTTTCATTGCTTTGAATATCTCTTTACAATATTTTTGTCTTTAAATTTGAATTAAAAAAATTAGATCACAATTCTATAATAAAATTTACATGGAATTACCTTAGATATTTTTATTAACATCTTCTTTTTTTCTCTAATTTCTATAAAGAAAAATTTAAAAAAGTATCTGTTGAGCCCACTTAGCCCGCGGGCCGGTTCTTACAAAAAGACCACCAAGACCAGGGCCGTTTGGCTCATTTAATTTGGGACCATCCCGGGACTTTTTGTGTCATGACCAAAATCAGTTAAAGGTCGTGAGGGCGCCTAAAACCACGGTCAGGCAAGCCCACAATGATTTATTAACTTGATTACTCATTTTATTATCTTGAAATTATAATTTTTTTCCGTCAATCAAATGATAAGAAATAATATTACAAGGTAAATCATAATATTTTTCCCAAATATGCTATTGAACAACTCATAAGTACCCTCTATACCCGGTGTCATAAGTGCATGAACATCAACTAGGAATACGCTGAAGGAGACTTTGTTGATTGTGAATCGTAATATAGAATGAATCTCCCTAAGTCCCCGCATTAACCATGCCTCTGCGCCCATTCTGTCCACTAAGCATATATGTGCCTGCACAACAAAATGTGCAGCAAGTGTAGTATGAGTACGTAAATAAACGGGTACCAAGTAAGTATCCTGCCTAACCTCACCGACTCCGACACTTACTATGGCCAATAATATGATAATATGAAATTCTAATTTAGCATGATATACAACAATAAGACTCAGAACAAGAGATAACTGAACAAGTCTTCACCATATTTAAGAGCCTAAATTACTTCCTTCTTTTAAAACATATAATCACAAAAACAATGAATCTATACCAGTTATAAAAGGGACTTCTAGTTCTATTATCAAACATGAATTCCACCGAGGGTCGAACGACACGAACCATAGATTCATCTATTAACCTGCCGAGGCGATCGACCCGCTCCCATGAGAATAGTAGAAGGAATTACCCCGCTCGCGGATCATACATGCGACACAATCAAATATAAATTTAAGGAATTACCCCGCTCGCGGATCATACTTGTGACGCGGTTACACATAGATTTTTTAAGTTATTATAGTATTATTCCATTTTTTTCAAAATATGAAATTCAAAAGAAAACTTTAAAGATTCTAATTTTTCATCAATTTCAACTCCTTTCAAAACGTTTAATAAGAAAAATCAATCCCGCTCTATCTCAAGGCAAACAATAAACATAAATCAATAACAATATCAACAAGGCATGATGTAAGCCTAGAACTACCCAGACATAGGCATAACTAGTAGCTACGTACGGATTCTCGTCACCTCGTGCATATGTAGCCTCAACAAATAGAAGCACATAATAATTTAGTTCACATATGGGGTTAAGTCCCTCTTACAAGGTTAGAAAGGAGACTTACCTCGCTCCGAAGTTCCATAGCCTGCTCCCAAGCCTTTCCAACAATTCAAACCGATGCCCAATGATCCAAAACTAGTCAATAAATGTGCAAACCCATAAAAATATACTCTAATACTCACAAAAATTCAATTTAAACAAATTCCCAACTCCGCTCGAAAAGTCGATAAAATCACCCTCGGACCCACGTGCCTGGATTCTGAAAATTTGCGAAGATAAAGTTTATCCATAACACCACGAACTCAAATATATAATTTATTCTCAATTCCATGCCCGAATTGGTGATCAAAATCCGAAATACCAAATTCTAGGTTTTCTACCAAAAAACCCCACATTTTTCTATTAATTTCCATGTTCAAATCCTTATTCAAACCATGTATTTAACTTATAATAAGTGGGGATCACTTACCTTGAGTTGCTTGATGAGAATTCCCCCTTGAAGCTCTCCAAAATCGCCCAAACCAAATGAAATGGGAGAAATATGGGCCAAATCCCCGTTTTAAAGAAACCTCATTGCCGAACGCCATTTTCGCACCTGCGGAACAATAGCCGCATCTGCGGCTTCGCAGGTGCGAGACCCCTTCCGCTTTTGCGCATTCTTCTGTTTCTGCGCTCAAGTTCTTCACTTTTGCGCTTGCGCAGATGTGACCAAAACTCAGTATATGTGGTCCTTCACCTGGGCGACCTGCTCCGCTTCTGGTGTTCCTATGTTTCTTCTGCGACCTCCGCACCTGCGGCCAAAGCCTCGCAGGTGTGGTTACACCAGATGACAACAACCCTAGGCCCTTCTTCCAAGTCCAAATTCGATCCGTTTACCATCCAGATTCCACTCGAAGCCCTCGAGACATCAACCAATTGTACCAACATGCCCCATAACACATTACGAACTTAATCGAGCCTCCAAATCACATCATATAATATCGAAATAATGGATCACACCCCAATTCAAGGTATTTGATGCGGAAACCTATCAAATCATGTCCGATTGACCTCAAATTTTGCGCACAAGTCACATTCGACATTACTGACCTACTCTAACTTCTGGAATTGGAATTCGACCCCGATATAAAAAAGTCTACTTCCGGTCAAACTTCTCAAAAACCTTCAAATTTCTAACTTTCACCAAAAGACTCCAAAATGACATGCGGACCTCCAAATTCACCATACAGAGCTATTCTCAGAATCAGAAATCCCAAATGGACATCGATAACATTGAATTCACTTCAACCCAAATTTATGAAGTTCTTCCAAGATGCTAACTCCTACAATAGGCACTGAAATGCGCTGGGGTCATCCAAAACCCGATCCGGACATACGCCCAAGTCCAAAATCATCATACAAACCTGTTGGAATCTTCAAACCCCGATTCCGAGGTCGTTTACTTAAAAATTCAACCTTGGCCAAATTCTTCCAACTTAAAGTTTCCGAAATGAGAATTTTCATTCCAAATCAACTCCGAGCTTCCGAAATTCAATGCCGATCACACATACAAGTCATAATACCTAAAGTGAAGCTAATCATGGCCTCAAACCGCCGAACGACGCGCTAAAGCTAAAAATGACCGATCGGATCATTACATTCTCTCCCCCTTAAACATTACGTTCGTCCTCGAATGTACTAAGAACTGCACTGGAATGTTCTGAAATCACTGTTTACACCTCGTGCACCTACCTGTGCTACCACAACTCAGTTGATCACATTTTGCTTGAGCAAATCTGAAGATTCCCCTATTGTTTAGTGAAATAGCCTTAGAGCCAAATTTCAACATCTGGAATTTTCTGCCAGGCCTTTTCCCATCATCCGAACACCATATCAATCACTGCACGATGCACTAAGACATGACTGCATACCCTTGCTGAATCCACAACATGCACTACATAATTCACATGACCATAATAACATCCTCTGGTAACGATAGCCAAACTTTCAGAAATTCGATGCTCACAACACAACTCATGACTCATATAAGTCATGTTCCCACTCTTGCAATACCGTCACTGTAGAAGAGATGTGTAGAAACTCATAGCCAACTACCGAGTCAACAAATCGTTGAGTCTCTACTCTTGACTAGAATCGTCAACCCATTATGACCCAAATAATGGTATTTACTCTTTAATATTCTTCATATAATCCGATCACACTGATCCTAGATCCAATAATCTTGTCTCACCCAGTATAAGCTGCCCAGTCAATAAGCTATCTCTGACACTATGAACAATCTCATATGATGTCACAATGTTCCAACAAGCTACAAACTCGAATGTGATACATAAAGAAACAAACTATGTAAATAACTACTCAACCTATGAGGCCTCTTACGCGATCACGAAGAAGGAATTCCTGAGCAGAGACTTATTTTAAATCGGACTTAGGCCATTTTCTCTCATTTTTCATTTCCTTGGACGATTTTGGAGTTTTTTTGTAACGACCCGACTGGTTGTTTTGAGTTCTAGCGCGTTGTTTGGTGGTGTAAGTCCATGGCATATTCATTTAAGGTATTATGACTTGTAGGTGTGGTCGGAATTGAATTTCGGGAAGTTCGGAGTCAAATTAGAGAGAAAATTCTCATTTCAGAAGCCTTAAGTTGGAAGAATTGACTAAGATTGGATTTTTGAGTAAACGACCCCAGAATCAGGATTTAAAGGTGCCAACAGGTTCGTATGATGATTTCGGACTTGGGCGTATGTTCGAAGCAGGTTTTGGATGACCCGGGAGCTTTTCGACGCATATTGTGGAAGCTAGGATTTTGTAAGAAATTTCATAAGTCTGGGTTGAAGTGAATTTCAGTGTTATTGATGTCTGTTTGGGATTTTGAGTCTGGGAATAACTCCATATGGTGATTCTGGAAGTGGAAATTTTGATATCGGGGTTTGATACTGATTTCGGAAGTTGTGGTAGGTTGTGATTTGTGTGCAAAATTTGGGGTCAGTCGGACGTGATTTGATAGGTTTCGGCATCGAACGTAGAAGTTAAAAATTATAAGTTTATAAGGATTCAATTGAGTTGCGATCCATTGTTTCGATGTTATTTGAGGTGATTTGAGGCCTCGAGAAGGTCCGCATTATATTTTGGAACATGTTGGTGTGATTGGACAGGGTCCCGGGGGCCTCGGGTGGATTCCGGGTGGTTAACAGATCGAATTTGGAGTTTGAGGAAGGGCTGAAGCATCTAGTGTCTGGTGCGATCGCACCTGCGCAATAAGGGCCGCAGGTGTGAGAGTCGCGGGTGCGGCGTATGGCTCGCAGATACTAGATTTGGCTGGAGCTGGGGAAGCCGCAGGTGCAGGTGCTTAGGCGCACCTGTGGGCGCGCATGTGCGAGGCTTGAGGCCGCAGGTGCGAAGGTCGGGGCTGGGCAGTGTGTTATTTTACACCGAGATCTTGGCTCATTTTCACTTTATTTCTTCCATGGAAGGCGAATTTGGAGCAATTTTGGAGTGGCATTTCGGCATCTTCCATAAGGTAAGTGATTTCTTCCCATCTTGGGTTAAATATTTGGATTATACATGGATTGGACATGAATTTTTGTGGAAATTTAGGATTTTTGAAGAAAGACCTAGAATTTGTATTTTTGGATTTTACCACGAATTTGGGCATGAAATTGAAAGGGGATTATATATTTGAGTTCGTAAAGTAATGGGTAATCTTTATCGTTGAAAAATATTTTGGAAATCTGGGCAAGTGGGCCCGAGGGAAATTTTATCGATTTTCCGAGCGGAGTTGAGAACTTATATAAATTGAATTGTTATAAGTATAAGAGTATATTTTCATTGGTTTGCCCGTTATTTGGATAGTTTTGGAGCGTTGTTCATCAATTTGGGTCATCAGTAGGGCTTGTAAGCCGGTTATGGAACTTCGGAGCGAGGTAAGTCTCCTTTCTAACTTTGTAAGATGGAACATCCCCATAGGTGAAATAATTAAATACGTGCTACTGTGTGTGGGGGCTACGTACGCACGAGGTGTCGGGAGTCGGTGCGTAGCTACTATTATGCTTATGTCCTGGTAGTCTAGGACCCAAAAACATGTCTTATTTTCCATACTTGTAACCTTACTGATGAAATAAAAGTGTTTAAACCTTATCAAACTTGGTAAATGAAATTCTGGAAAAGATTTAAATACTATCTTCGTGACCATTAAAAGAGAATTTTATCACTTCCTTCGGCAATTGTATTCCTGAAAAGAAAATGTGAATTATTGTTTGAATGTGTGTATCTATGAGTACCTGAGTCGCATAATCGATTTGCGAGCGGGGTAACTCTATTATTTATATATGACCGCGTCGCATGATCGATTTGCGAGCGGGGTAACTCTATTTTTTATATATGAACACGTCGCATGATCGATTCGCGAGCGGGGTAATAGATGCATCTATGGTTCGAGCTATTCGACCCTTCGACAGTGCATATTTTATTATTGATTGGTACGAGCCATTTGACCCTCGGCATTACTTGCGCATGATATTTGCTGAGTACTTTCTGTGATTTTTAGCTGTGTACTGGCCTTGAATGATAAGTTGTCAACTGAAATTACAGAGATTAAAAGTTGTAATTTTGGAAGAAGTTGTTCCTTTCTGTCACTATTTGTTAAATGAATTATGACACCCATGCTTAGCGTTAGCCTTGTTTATATCAAATTGACCTCTAGCAAGTGTCAAAGTCGACCTCTCGTCACTACCTCTTCGAGGTTAGGCGGGACACTTACTGAGTACACGTTATTTTCATACTCATACTACACTTGTTGTGCATTTCTGTTGCACATGCACATGTGTATGCAGTGCCCCCGCCTAGCGCCGTGGCACGGTTGATATGGGGACTTGGGTGAGCTGCACCTCTCGAGATGACCCTCAACCATCAGAGTCTCCTTCAGCGTATTGAGTTGTACTTTCTTTACTGTCCCATTTGTATTCTGGACGGTTATTGTATTTAATTTGCTCATGCACTTGTGACACCGGGTTTTGGGATGTATTTGTTAATTGAGGTGTTAAAACCTTGTTATTTACGCAGTAAATTTTTATCGATTTTCATATAATGAAATGAAAAGTAACGATTTCAAAATAATAAAATAAGAATTTTAATTATCTATTGAGTGTTGGCTTGCCTGCCAATGGTGTCCGACGCCATCACGACCTTAGCGGATCTTGGGTCGTGACATTCTTGGAGAGGGGTTTTCACCTAGCTATTGAAGGTAAGTACTTCCTACCATTGTAAGTTTAATACATACATTATGGGTAGATTTGTAACATGTAAAATGTGGAAATTTTTGGAGATTGTTGAAAAACCTAGGTTTCGATAATAATGGTATTTAACCACAAAAATGATTATGGAATTGGGTAGAAATTATATATTTGAGTTTGTGAGGTTATGGGTAACATTTATCTTATAATATTTTCGGAATCCGGGCACGTGGGACCGGGGATAAATTTTAAGAATCTTCCAATTTGGGTTGAGTAATTTCTCTAATAGCTAAAATATTAATGTATATTGATTAATTTATATAATATTTGGCTAGTTTTGGATTGTTTGGCGTCAAGTTGAGGCTTTAGAGAAGATTTGTAGACCGGAAGTGAGGTTGAGAACGAGGTAAGTCTCTTGCCTAACCTTGTAAGAGGGAACTCATCTCCTTAGGTGCATTTTTGTGGTGTATTTTTTGTGTGAGGAACTACGTACGCACGAGGTGACGAGAGTCCGTGCATAGCTATATTCCATGTTATGTCCGGGTAGACCTACATCCACACCATTCTTTGATTGTACTGTTGTGATAACTTTTGTGTATTGACTATCTTAAATAGAGCCGAGACTAGGGATTTAAAGTTGTGATTATCAATGTATAATAGATTCATTTATGGTTCGTGTCATTCGACCCTCGGCAGTGTACACGTTATTCTGTATCGGGCCGTACGACCTTCGCATAAATCGTGCGTGATAAATTCTTGGAGCCCAGTTACACTTAGTATTACACTTATGACTTGAGAGGTTATAATATATTCATTGGCCCGAAATTCTAGGAGATAGTAAGTGTTAGTTGGAGATTTCTTTTAATTCACTATTAGTTAAAAAGTCATTTATTCATTTCATGTTATTGTGTTATTATTATTATTCATGTCTTCCATGCCTATTTAGAATTTTTGTATTTTATTTGTTGGCCCATAGTAAATGTCGATATCGACCCCTCGTCACTACTTTTTCGAGGTTAGAGTGGTTACTTACTTGGTACATGTTATTTATGTACTCACGCTACACTTCTGCACTAATCGTGCAGGATCTGAGGCAGGTACATCTGGCGTTCATTCAGGCACGCACCCCCATTATCCTTAGACATAGTGGCGAGCTGCTCTCTGAGTCTGTTCTGCAGCACCCACAGTCTCTCTTTTGTATTTACTTTGAGTGCATCCTATTTTAGACAGTAGCATAGGTGTTTTGTATATTCTACTTGTTTCTCATACACTTGTGACACCTGGTCTTGTAATATGCTAGTAGACTCTTTAGGGTTTGAGTATTTATTTCACCATATTTTCTCTTTCATTGGTTCACGCTTTACCTTATTATAATTTTCCACTCCTCATTTACTTATTAAATAAACATCAACTACTTTGAAATCATTACAAAGAATAAATACATGGCTAGTTCACTGTTGGCTTGCCTAGCGGCAACATTGGGGGCTATCACGACCTATAGGGAAAATTGGGTCATGACATATAACACTTTATTAGAACGAGGCTCTAACCAATTGAGTAGAAGACGGTTGTTTTATTTTGTAGATATACTATTAATTAGTTGTCTAATGTTTGAGAAATTAAACCACCTAGGAAGAGAAGATATAGAAATTTGCGCGAGGCTCTTACCTGAATGTGTTGACATTCATATACTAGGCATTTGTGTTGGTCATCAGGATTTGAGATACGTGCATGATGCTTAAATTGTACATAATATTGAGCATAATGATTATCAATTGTTTCATGAACTTCCTTCAGAAATAAATTCTGGATTTAAGGTAATTATTTTACCTTATTTTTCTTTTTTAAATTCTATAATTTGACTTTAAATACAAGCGATGATAATAAATTTTAATTATAACTCTAATAGAGTTTGTAAGGAATTATAACCACCTAAATTGGTAAAATTTCTATGTCTTGCCATAATTAAATTCATGGATGATTGCTAACACAAGTGAAAACTCGTCTAATTGAATTTACTTCATTCTCGTTCCCTTAAGATAATGTGGTAGCAGTATGTAATAAGTCTTAAAGAAGACAAAATTATTTTTGTGAAGGTATCAATGGATGTAAACGTGGCAATAGACAAAATTATAATCGTCATCATTGTGGTAATGAGAACAACAGGGATTCTCAAAATAATACTTCACTCTGTGAAAGCAATGTTTGTCATTGGTTTGACATGAGATTTTGTAAGAACATATAGATGATTATGGTCCATTCATTATGTTAATTTGACAACATGTGATTTATAAATATATTTTCATTCTTGGAAGAATATGAACGTGCAGCACCCGCAATGTCTCTTTTATATTTACTTTCTGTGTATCCTATTTTAGACAGTAGCTTAGGTGTTTTATATATTCTACTAGTTGCTCATACACTTGTGATACCGGGTCTTGGTAATATGCTAGTAGACTCTTTATGGTTTGAGTATTTATTTAACCATATTTGCTATTTCAGTGGTTCACACTTTACTTTATTATAATGTTCCACTCCTCATTTACTTATTAAATAAAAATCAACTACTTTGAAATCACTTAAAATAATAAATACATGGCTAGTTCTCCGTTGGCTTGCCTAGCAGCGACGATGGGAACCATCACAGCTAATAGGGGAAATTGGATCGTGATAACATGGTATCAAAGCAATAGGTTCACGTAGATCTCACAATGAGAAACTCAATATAGTCTAGCTGATCGGTGCAGATATGTCCGTTCTTATCTTTGAGAGGCTATAGGGTGTTAGGAAACTACTCTTTCTTCATCTCCTATCGTACAATTGATGTTGTGCTAAGTATCTTTATCTTATTCTCTCATAGATGGGGAGAACGCGCTCGGTATATGTACTCGACCATGGAGGAGCTTCTCCCCATGTTTCTAAAGGCCGAAGGAAGGCTGTAGCTCTTGGTAGAGGACAGGGGCATCCGAGAGTTAATCTAGTTGTACCAGCAGTGGATCCAGTGGGGGATCCTGTTATGAGGAGCAAGACGAGGTGCCTGCAGCGGAGTCGGCCCTAGTGGATTTCAGGTATGCACCAGGATTCCAGGAGGTCATGGGCCATATGCTTTTGTTCATGGATTCTATGACACAAGATGGTTTTTTTCCAGCAAACCCAGCCACACCTCAGGTGGGAGGAGGAGCACAAACCCCTACCGCTCAGGATCCAAGGCATGCAACTATCGTATATCAGACCCCAAGTGCACTACCCGTGAGCGAATCTCTGCTAGTTGCACTGGATATATCAGATCCCAGAATAGCTACGGTCGGCGAGCCTCAGAAGCTATTGGATAGATGGACCACACTACATCCTCCTGTCTTTGGTGGTGAGCAACATGAGGACCACCAGGACTTTATAGATCATTTCAGGGACAGGGCCCTCGTGTCGAAGCATAAAATTGCTTCAGCCAAAAATTCTTCATTTGGAATGTGAAGCTTACTGAGCTCCACCCTACGTGAAAGCGGGACCATCATCCCGAACACGTAGGCAAATTGCCTGGAGACTTAGTTGACCAGCTTTCTCTATGCAAATGCAGGACCTTCATCGCGAATGCGTAAACTTATTACCTTGGAGATTCGGGAACCCGAGACCTTCATCGCAAAGGCGAATCACAAATCCCCTACATCCTCCAGTTCCTCTTCGCGAACACGGAACTCCTCTCACGAACGCGAAAAAGGAAACTAGTAACTGGAAACACTAGAATTCTGCAACATGAACAATTCTAGATTGATCTTTTAACCACCCGAAATCCACCGAGGCCCCCGAGACTTAGCCAAAGATACCAACAAGTACTCTAACACTATATGAACTTAGTCGATCCTTCAAATAACATCAAACAACGCTAAAAACATGAATCACACACTCATTCAAACTTAATGAACTTTGAAACTTCAAACTTCTACAACCAATGCCGAAGCCTATCAGCTCACGTCCGATTAACCTCAAATTTTGCGCACAAGTCATGATTGATATTACGGACCTACTCCAACTTCCAAAATTGGAATCCTACCTCGATTTCAAAAATTCCACTTTCGATCTAACTTCCCAAAAATTTAACTTTCGTCATTTCAAGCCTAATTCAGCTACAGAGCTCCAATGCACAATCCGTACACGGTCCTAAGTCAAAAATCACCCAACGGAGCTAACGGAATAGTCAAACTCCATTCCAGAGTCGTCTTCATATAGTTGCAGCTACGGTATAAATCCTAGAACTTAAGCTTCCATTTTAGGGACTATGTGTCCCAAATCACTCCGAAACCACAAATAAAGCCTCCCGACAAGTCACATAATCAGACAAAGATACGGGGAATCAGTAAATGGGGGATCGGGGATAATACTCTCAAAAAAACTGGCCAGTAGTTACATCCTCCCCCTCTTAAAACAGTTATTCGTCCTTGAACGAGTATAAAGACATCCCTAAAGTGGTGAAAAGATGAGGATAACAGCTGCGCATATCATGCTCGGTCTCCCACGTCACCTCCTTGACCGGCTGACCCCTCCATTGAAACTTAACTGAAGAAATATCGACTTTCGAACCTGCCTGTCCAAAATAACCAGCGGGTCCTCAACATAAGATAAATCCTTGTCCAACTAGACTGAGCTGAAATCCAACACAGGAGACGGATCGCCGTGGTACTTCCGGAGCATAGAAATATGAAATACCAGATGGACTCCTGCTAGGCTGAGAGGCAAGACAAGCTCATAAGAAACCTCCCCAGCACGTCGCAACACCTCGAATGGGAAAATAAACCTTGGGCTCAATTTTCCATTCTTTCCGAACCTCATAACACCCTTCATGAGTGACACCCGGAGCAGGACTCGCTCACCAACCATGAATGCAAGATCAAGAACCTTTCGATTCACATAACTATTCTATCTGTACTGGGCTATGCGAAGTCGATCCTGAATCACCTTAACCTTCTTCAGAGAATCCTGAACCAAGTCATTATACTATCGCTCCCCGGTACGATCATAAAGAGAAGATCGAAGACTACACAAGCCAACACTCGACTCGGTTAAAAAATATCCAATGTAACAAACTGATTAGTTAAGGCCTAAACATCCAACGCCAATACTGGGGCTGTAGTCAAAGCTATCTTGAGCTTGTGAAAGCTCTCCTTACACTCTTCTGTACACCTGAACGGAACACCCTTTTGGATCATCCTGGTCATAGATGCTGCAGTAGATGAGAAACCCTCTACGAATAGACGGTAATACCCCTCAAAACCAAGAACACTACATATATCATTAGCTGAGGACAATGTGGACCAACTCTTTACTAGTTCCACCTTCTTTAGATCCACCTTGATCCCATCACTCGACACCACATGACCCAAGAATTCCATTGAGTCTAGCCAAAAGTGACACCTAAATTGTTTTGCATCTGACTTGTTTTCTCTCAAGGTCTGAAGCACAGCCCTCGGGTGATGATTTTGATCCTCCCGAGTCCGCGAGTACACCAAAATGTCGTCAATAAACACAATAATGAATGAGTCAAGATAAGGCCGAAATACACTGTGCATCAAATGCATAAATGCTGCTGGGGTGTTGGTAAGCCCAAATGACATCACAAGGAACTCGTAGTGACCATACCGAGTCCTGAAAGTAGTTTTCGGGATATATGGCTCCCGAATCTTGAATTATGATAGCATGAACGCAAATCAACCTTCGAAAACACTCTGGCACCCTGTAATTTATCAAATAGGTCATTAATACGAGGCTACCTATTCTTCATTGTAACTTTGTTCAACTGGCGATAATCAATGCACATATGTATAGAACCATCCTTCTTCTTCATAAACAACACCAGAGCACCCCAAGTGACACAATAGTCCGAATGAAGCCCTTATCGAGCAACTCTTGTAACTTCCCCTTCAACTCATTCAACTCAAGAGGAGCCATACGATATGGAGGAACATAGATGGGCTGAGTGCCCGAAAACAAATCAATGCCAAGGTCGATATCTCGATCGGGAGGCATGCCTAGAAGATTAGCTAGAAATACTTCTAAATAATACCTCACTACTGGGACTGACTCAACTGTAGGAGTATCAATACTAAAATCTCTCGCATAAACTTGATATGCATCACACCCCTTCTCAGCCATTCTTTGAGCTTTAATAAATGAAATAACTCTGCTGGGAGTATACTCTAAGGTACCTCTCCCCTCTAATCGCAGTAATCCTGGCATAGACAACGTCACAGTCTTGGCGTGACAATCAAGAATAGCATAATGGGGAGACAATCAGTCCATGCCTAAAATAATATCAAAATCTACCATACTGAACAATAATAAATTGGCTAAGGTCTCAAAACCACTAAGAACCACCAAACTCGACCGATACACACAGTCAACAACAATAGAATCTCCCACAAGTGTAGACACATAAATAGGATAACTCAAAGAATCACGAGATATGCCCAAATACAGGGCAAAATAAGATTACACATAGGAATAAGTGGAGCCTAGATCAAATAAAACCGACACATCTCTATGATAGACCAGAACAATACCTATAATGACAGAGTCGGAAGACACTGCATCTATACCAGCAGGAAGAGCATAACATCTGGCTTAGCCTCCCCTTCTAGGATGACCTCTACCTTCCTAGCTCCACCTCGAGCTGGGTGAGCAGGTGGAGTGGTAGATGGTTCTGTAATCATAGCCTGAGGACCCGGTAGAGCACACGATGCCTGATAAGTCTGTGGAGGTGCACCCCTCCTAAGTCTGGGGTAATCCTTCACCATATGGCAAGTGTCAGCACACTCAAAATAAGCTCTCAGAGGGCGTGGATATTGTGTCCTCCTCGGGCTAGGTCTGCTGGACTAACCATTGAAAGCACCCCGTGCATGAGGTGAACTAGATACTGGCGTTGCATAATAAGGCTTCCGGGCCTAGAATGGGCTGGAATACCACTGGCGGCTGGAAGTGCTGAATGAACGGGGTGACTCACATAAACCCTACCATGATGAGTTGCCGCTGGAGAACGAGTACCACTATAAGTTCAAGACTCTTGAGACCTCTTGGCCTCCATCTCCTCTAGCTCAAGAGCAAGCATACCCTCTAATATCCAGCAATACCTACAACGTGCTGGTATGCAATATCCATCTCCAACTCTCGGGCCATGCTAAGCCTGATACTGAGGTTGAGCCCCTCGATAAATATAGGGACCCTCTCTCGAACTGTAGCAACCAAGGCTGGTGCATGTCTGGCCAAATCAATGAAGCGAACTGCATACTCTGACACAGTCATAGAATCCTGGCGTAGCTGCTCAAACTCTACGCGACATGTGTCTCTGGGACTCTGGGGAACATACTCCCTCAAGAATATATCTGAGAACTGAGTCCATGTAAGTGAAGCTGCCTCAGCCGGACTACCCAACTCATAAGCACGCCACCACTGATAGGCTGCTCCTCTAAGCTGGAATGTAGTAAAATACCCTACTCGACTCCGCTACACCCATAGTATGGAGGATACAGTGACACTCCTCAAGAAAACCTTGGGCATCCTCTAACGCCAATCCACTAAAGGTAGGAGGGTGGTACTTCTTATACCTCTCTAGACCGAGCTGCTGCACCTCAGAAACTACTGCCCTAACCTCGGGCTGAACTAGAGCTACCGGTTGTATCGATATAATCTCTGGAACCTGGTCGACCGAAACCCACTGCTCTGGGGTACGGATGGCGGGAGTTTGGGCTCCTCAACTGGCTTGAGATGTGGAAGGAGCAAGTGGGATCAATCCAGCCTGAGCCAAGGTGCTGAACATGCTCAAAAATTGGGCTAGAGTTTCCTAGAGGGCTGCTGCAGTAACAGGTGCCTCAGGTGCCTGCCCTCCAGCTGGAGCTACTAGGGGTTCCTATGTAGCGGCTCGTGCGGGTTCTGTGGCTGCACCACATGGACTTCCTCGGTCTCTACCCTGGCCCCGGCCTCTCGCGGCTCTAGTAGAGGACGGGGGTGCCTGGTCATCAGATCCTCCTGTACGTGTCCTCACCATCTGTGAGAGAATAAAAGACATAAGTTTAGAATTTCAAAGTCAAAAATTTCTCACGACAAGGAATCAAAGAAGTGTAATTTTCCTAACAATTCCATAGCCTCCCGAAGATAAGTACAGACGTCTCTAAACTGATCCATGAGACTCTAATAAACTTGCTTGTGACTCACGACACCTATGAACCTAGAGCTCGGATACCAACTTATCACGACCCAATTCTCCCTCCATAAGACGTCGTGACAACACCTATTTTCTATGACTAGGTAAGCCTAAAAATTTGCGGAATAACAAAAATAGGAGCAAAATTTATCAACTAAACTACAACAGACGATTAAATAACTGATAAGATGCCGCTCGGCATGTACAATAACCAACACTCGAGTATAAAAAATATTTCTCAAAGCTCGGTAGCCATAAGTCACAAGCTATAGAAGAAGAACTAAGTATCTCTATACACTAGAGTCTAAGAAAAGTACGGAAAGGTAAACGACATAGGTGGGAATAAAGGGGGAATACGAGGTCTGCGGACGCGGGGAGATATACCTTGAAGTCTCCGCAATGTCACTGCTCATTGATATCGAGGCTGATAAGAAGTACTTGGATCTGTACACATAACATGTGCAGAATAGTAGCATGAGTACACCACAACGATACCCAGTTAGTGCCAAGCTTAACCTCGGTCGAGTAGTGACGAGCTCAGGTCCGGGCCCTACTAGGATATAATAATAACATGAAGAAATACTGAAAATTTAACAACAGAGTCTTTGGATAAATAACAACACAACACATTGAGACAAACAATTGGGGCGCTCCTGAGATACCATCTCGTAGTCCCAAAAGTAAATACTCAATCGGGGATCTCCCGAGATACCATCTCGTAGTCCCAAAAGTAAATATGCAAGGAGATCTCCCAAGGTAATGCCTTATAGTCTCTAAAGTACATGTGAAGGGGGATCTCCCGAGGTACCGCCTCGTACTACCAAAAGTAAACACAAAACTTAAATCAGTGGAAAATAATAATTAACAACAAGTATTCTACAGCTAAGGTTGATACAAATCAAGAAAAGACATGAATTCAACTAAACATGCTCAACACATTTCAAATAAACATTTAAGACACATAGACATGCGATATTAGACTAAACAAGATAATTTCACATGCTGGTATAACTCAATTAAGATGTAATAGGCTACAACTCAGTGAAAAATCGGATTTTACAACAATTAGCCCGTGTACGCACTCGTCACCTCGCATACTCGGTGCTCACATATCACAAAAATATCACAACAACACCCAATCCTAAGGGGATTTCCCCCACACAAGAATAGGCAAGCCACTTACCTCGAACCAAGCTCAATCAGTCAAATAAGTGTCATGACCCAAAATCTATTAAGGTCGTGATGGTGCAGGACATTATCGTTAGGGAAGCCAATCATAAGTTAGTTGAAATAAATTCATGTTTTAACATTTTTGAAATCATTACCTTTAACTTATTACACAATAACTAAACAGAAATATGTTAAGTAAATACGACCGTAATATTCTATTTTTATAAAATACATCCCATACACATCCCAGAACCCGGTGTCACAAGTGCTTGGGCAAATTCTAAGAATTTCACAAATACTACAAAGCTTGTCCGAATACAAATTGGGAAAGGAATTTAAAATGAAAATAAATACAATATGAGGGAGACTCTGTCAGCTGCGGATCGCCTCCGTATGATGCAGCTCGCCTAAGTCTCCAAACCAGCCACATCACTATGAAAGTACCAGTGCAACAAAATGCACATCAAGTGTAGCATGAGTACGAAAACAATGTGTACTCAGTAAGTATCCCGCCTAACCTCAGAGGGGTAGTGACGAGAGGTCGACTTGACACTCACTAAGGTCCAACAAAATATTTTAACAAGATATGAGATCACTAATAGGCACATGAGGATGATAACAACAGTAAACATTAAAGATAACTGTAATTCAAGTAAATACTGAAAGTAATTAAACAATTACTACTTCATTTTCTCCCAAATATCTTAAGTAAACAATTACTTCTTCATTTCCCCCCAAATATCTTGTCACTTCAAATCCAAAAAAAAAAAAAAAAAAAAAAATCATTAACAATTTAGCATGCGCATACGGGATAAGGACAACCGGCCTGAGCCATCATAATAATCATATCTTTGCACTGTCGTGGCGTACAACCCGCTCCCATGAGAGTAGGGGAAATAACACTCCGCTCGCGGAATGTAAATCGACAGTCCACCCCGACTACATCGGGAAAATGAATACTCATATAAATGACAAATTTTCTCTTTTAAAAGTCGCAAAATAGTAGTTAAATATTTTCTCGAAATTCATTTTCCAAGTTTAATAATATTCAATAATATCATCTTATCAGGAATACAATTATCCACGGAGGAGTCAATTCTCTTTCCAAATGATTATGAAAGGCACACTCTAGCCTTCATAGGAAATAAATCACAAATTCAATAGCATGTTCAGTCTAATATTATTGGCAGGATCACATGTACAACACGTAAGGCATGCTAGTGGGTCCTAGACTACCCGAGCATAAGCATAATAGTAGCTACGCACGGACTCCCGCCACCCCGTGCGTACAAAGCCCCCGCATATAGTAGCACATATTATTAGTTCACCTAGGGGGACAATTCCCCCTCAAAAAGTTAGAAAGGAGACTTACCTCGCTCCAAAATTCCATAACCGGCTTCCAAGCCCTTCCGACGACTCCAATTGATGCTCAACGCCCCAAAAATACCAAATAACGGGAAAATCAATGGAAATTCACTATAATACTTGTAACAATTCAAATTACATAAGTTCCCAACCCCGCTCAAGGAATTGACCAAAATTCCCTCAGGCCCACGTGCCCGGATTCCAAAATTTCTCGAAGATAAACTCTACCCATAGCTTTACTAACTCAAATATTAAATTTACTCTAAATTCCCTGCTCAGATTCGTGGTAGAAATCCAAAATAAAATTTCTAGGTTTTCTTCCAAAAATCTTATTCCCCTACTAATTTTCATGTTCAAATTCATGTATAATCCTTGTTTTAACTCAAAAATGGGATAGATTTATTTACCTTGTAATGCATGATGAAAATCCCACTTTGAGGCCTTCCAAAATCGCCCATGCCAAGTGAAAAATGAAAAAATGGCCAAGAAATTCCGGTTTTAAAACATTCTGCCCAGGCCTATTTTTGCACCTGCGATCAATACCTCGCACCTGCGTTCCCGCAGGTGCGCCCAAGAGCCCGCACCTGCGGCTTCCTTCTCCTCAAGCCGGATCCGTACTTGTGCCCCGTTGTCCACATATGCTCCTTCGCAGGTGCGGAAATTGCATCGCACCTTCGCTCCCAGCCAAGCCAGCAAACTCTCATACCTGCGGTCAAAGCCTAGCAGGTGCGGTCGCAGAAGACACCACCAACTTCAGCTCTTCTTCAAACTCCAAGTAGATCTATTAACCACCCAGAATCCACCCGAGGCCCCCGGGACCCTGTCCAATTACATCAACCTGTTCCAAAACATAATGCGTACTTGCTCGAGGCCTCAATTCACATCAAACAACATCGAAACCACGGATCGCACTAAAATTCAAACTTTATGAACTTGAAATTTCAAACTTCCACCTCTGATGCTGCAACCTATCAAATCACGCCCGATTGATCCCAAATTTTGCACACAAGTCATATTCGACATTGCGGACCTGCTCCAACTTCCAGAATCGCATTCCGACCCCGATATCAAAATTTCCACTTCCGGTCGGATATCTCAAAAGCCTTCAAATTTCTATCTGTAGCCAAATGACTTCAAAATGACCTACGGACATCCGAATTCACTTCCAGTCGCGCTCCAAACTCCAGAATCACCATACAGAGCTATTCCCTTCCCCGAAATCCAAAACGGACATCAACATCACTAAAATGCGCTTCAAGCAAAACTTAGGAAATTTCTTAAAAAATGCTGACTTCCACAATACACACCGAAACGCTCCTGGGTTATCCAAAACCTGATCCAGACATACGCCCAAGTAAGAAATCATCATACAAACCTGCCGGAACCTTTGAATTTTGATTCGTAGGTCGTTTACTCAAAATTTCAATCTTAGTCAATTTCTCTAACTTAAGGTTTTTGAAATGAGAATTTTCTTTCCAATTTGACTCCGAACTTCCCGAAATTCAACTTCGACCATGCCTACGAGTCATAATACCTGAAATGGAGCTTCTCATGACTTCAAACCGCTGAACGATGCGCTAGAGCTCAAAACGACCGTTTGGGTCGTTACATTCTCCCCCACTTAAACAGACGTTTGTCCTCGAACGTGCTAAGAACTGCTATGGAGTTATTTGAAATCATTATTTAACACCTCGAGCACCTGCCCGTGCTACCACAACCCAGTTGAGTACATTAGCTTGATCAAATCTGCAGATTTTTTCTTTTATCCATATAATAGGCCCAGAATCCAGTTCCAACACCTGAAATTTCTCTGCCAGGCCTAGTTCCAATATATAAACACCGTATCAACTACCACCCGATGTAGCAGAACATGGCTGCATACCTTTTGCTGAATTATCACCATGCACCGCATAATTCATCATCTGACCAGAATTACACTCCCTGAACCTTAATAGCCAAAATTCCACGAATCTGATGCTCCCAATGCACCTTATGATATATATATATATACATCCTGCTATAATGCTGGCGATACCACCACAACGGAGGAGATGTGTAGATATTTCTAAGCAATTGCAGAGTTAACCAAACATTGAATATTTCCTCTTTACTAGAATCATCACCTCATCATGAACCGGATAATCATAATTGTCCTTTAATGTATTTTACATAATATTATCGCATTGATCCCTGATGCAATAACCTCGTCTCACCCAGTATGAACTGCTCAGGCAACCAATCACCCCAACCATGACCACAGTCTCACATGATACCACATCGCGCCAATATACCACAACTCGAACATGATACATAAGAAATGAATTAGGAAGGGACTACTCAAATCACGCAACTAATATGAACTTTCCTCAGAAAATAGAAAGTAAAACACAAGAAAAATAAATATAGGAACCTGACTCATCATCACAATGTTGCGGCGTGCAATCCGATCCAAATAACATACCCGTGGGGACGTTCCACCCGATCCACACATAAGATTCACATAAGGAGATATACACGGAGCTGAATTGATCACTATCACAAAATACTGAATATCGATCATAAGCACGCTAAGTGCGTAATACCATCCGGGGGAGACTGATAAAGCCATATGCTACATAACTCAAGCACAACTGAGGTGCGATATATATATACTCTGAAACCTCAGGAGCCCTCCTGCTCACATAACATCATCACTACGCTGAATCTTAACACATAGAAATTTCTCAAGACGTTTCACAACTCACACGGCACAATAATAACCTTACATGAAATGAACGAAGACAGAAAAACATCTGATATTCCAACACCCCTCCCCGAGGAGCGCTATACTGAAAGGAACACATCTGACTCATATAGAGCCCATAATCATATTTAATTCATTCACACACTTCAAGTCAATTCTGTTTGCACTGAACTATGCTAATAGCTTGACCTGGGTCCATAATAACCCACTTCCTCTCATAATATGCAAGAACGACCATCATAGCCGAGACAAACACCCCACAATCCACAACCGAACAAACCGAACGCCTTCCAGGCATAAATCCTCAAATAAGCAATATTGCACTTCCTTATACTTGGTCTAAATCTTCAACCAATCAGGTGACTACATGTCACACTTATACAATCTTCCCGTAGTCACGCTCCCACAACCTTCCACGAGGTAACAAGTCTGCACATCCATACCACCGACCACACTAATGCCGCAAAACACATCAAGAACCCATGACCAAGTCACAAAGCCTCTTCACCGATTATCGATCTCAGGTGACACTGAAGACAACACCATCTTACTCCGAACTTTCAAATTTCTTGCTCATCCGAGCTCATGACATCCTTGTTAGGACCGAACCGCAATCTCGATTCTTTCTCCCAGTTACACACTATTTACTACACCTAACATGCCCATATGAGATTGTTCAAGAATTCCATCATAACTCCTGAACCACTAATAGGGAAAACACTTCATCATATAGAAACCTTTTACTTACCTCAATTTAAGAGAACAATAACAATACTCAAGTGAATTCTCATAATCACCCAACATGCAAATCCTTAAGTAGTATTCTATACCACCATAAACCTCTGGGACCCGCCTACACTTGACAGGCCATAGCACTCGAATGCTCCCACATGAAATCTATTACTACGGCCGACAAGCCCCGCACATACCGACCCAAACCACATGCATAATTTAGCCACACTGACGAGACTGATCACTGCCGTACATGTGCCATTTCAACCATGGCTAACCAATCAATCTTCTCTCTAATTATCCTAATTTTCCTCCGAAATAATAGTAACTTCCTGTAACTCATAGAAAACTCAACCCTCACTCATCCCGAGTGACCTTGATTCACGAGATCATGCTGCCTAAATCCCGCAACCCGTCTCATATCCTCTTGATAATCTTCCTACACTCTGGAGTTTACTTCTCTCACTCTCCCCATACTATCCTCCACGCTGAAACATATCATAGAACACTCCGGCCATCTTCCATTTTCTCAGAAATTATACTGCAAAAACTCGACTCTTGATCATACTGCTGCCTGAAACCCTTAAACGCCGCATTCTTAACTTTTGAATTCACTAGGACCGCTATTGAGAGTCACCCACTCTGACCGAAACCGAATACAATCAACTCCAAGGCTCTTCTAGCGCATGAACATCCTTTTCAATGAAGCACGTGACTGAGTCACTACCCTAACAACTCACCTATGCCTTAAGCATAAATTCTGAATCTCCCAATGCCTAACCCTAGTCCAATCGGACCAACTTTTGCACATATTTATCAAATCCCATGCTCAATTACTGCTTTATTCCTTAGCTGAAATAACTTGCCAATATGATGGCAATCTGCAACCCCACGAGAACAAAACCCTGCAACCCAATTGCAGGTGGTGGGACTCCCCCACTTGGCCCGAAGCTACTCCTTGCACCACTCTAGACCCTGTTGATATCCTTTCTCCTTTGTTAGCATGATTTTGCTTAACCAATCCGTCCAAATTCTTCTGAATTCCCCTGTCCGCTTTCCCTAAATACTCAAATTCTCTAGCATCATTCAAACATTCTGTCTCCTACCGAACAGCCACTAGAATCCCTCACAGAAACTTGCCAACCACACAAACACTAACCTACTCACTGGAGATAACCCACTTGTGGAAATCACCAACTGACACCTTCCAACGACGGCGTACTGCACACTCTCTACAACACCGATATCCCATCCTAAGACTGTTCTCATTCACCAACTTTACCATTCCGTCCGCTCCTCATGGACATCTACTAAATGCGCTGCAACATCCTCTAATTCACCATTATGCTGCCACTCTGCCACTTTGGTTAAACTCATTCCTTTAGGCACTACCTGACCTCCTTTCCTTACGCCTGGCCTTTTTTGAAAAGGGAACCACCGCCTAGCACTCTTCACATATCTTCCTTCATCGTATGCTGCCCAATTGCTGCCTCAATTCAATATCATTCTCCGCAGCTCTTAAACCAGCAGTTTGCCACGACTTTAAACTCTCCGAAGATCATTTATCTCGAGCTTCCTTCGTTAGAAATAACTATTCAGTCCTGAACCACCACACACCACGATCTCTAACAACCGCTTCTTCAATACTACTTCACAACACTCTGACCCAATGCAACCGCATAAACCATAGCATCGACAGACTTAACACACTCCATTCGATTAATGATGATGATTTCACATCACAGGTGAATATCCCACCTTACTTGAAAACACCAAGTCTTACTACTTTATCAACCCCAACCGAATCATTCATAATCCAAATACCTTTCCTATGCCGGAACTAAAATACCAAAATCTCGAAATCGCACTCTGAGAAAACCTCCCTTCAAACCATTCATCAGGACTCAACGTATGGGCAAACGTTCTATCATCACATCGACATCGCGCGATAACCAATCGTAAACATCATCACAACCTGAGCATAACCTCAAGGCTCTCAGAAACACAGCTACTGGGCTAAAACAACATATTATCCTTCCGCTGTGCCATCACAACAACCCCAACCAATTACACATGGAAAACACCTCGCATCATATCCGTAGCACCATTTCAATTCCTCAAATTCTTGATTCATAGCAAGCGCTTCGCGACGCGGAAGATTGAGTAGGAATAAACGTAGGCATAAGCCTTAAAGGAATCGAATTGCACGATAAGGAATCAAGAAGGGAAGTACTCCTAACAACCCGGTAGCCTCTCGACGATAAGTACAAACGTCTCCGTACCGATCCGCAAGACTCTACTAGACTTTCTCATGACTCGTGAGACCTAAGGGAACCTAGAGCTCTGATACCATGTTGTCACGACCCAAAATCTATTAAGGTCGTGATGGCTCCAGATACCATCGTCAGGCAAGCATATCATAAATTAGTTGAAATAAATTCCTGTTTTAACATTTTTAAAATCATTACCTTTAACTTATTACGCAATAATTAAATAGAAATCCATTAAGTAAATACGACCGTTAATATTCCATTTTTATAAAATATATCCCATACACATCCCAGAATCCGGTGTCACAAGTGAAGGAGCAAATTCTAAGAATTTCACAAATACTACAAAGCTTGTCCGAAATACAAATTGGACAAGGAATTTAAAATGAAAATAAATACAATATGAGGGAGACTCTGTTAGCTGCCGATCACCTCCGGATGATGCAGCTCGCTTAAGTCTCCAAACTAGCCACATCGCTATGAAAGTTCCTGTGCAACAAAATGCACATCAAGTGTAGCATGAGTACGAAAACAATGTGTACCCAGTAAGTATCCCACTTAACCTTAGAGAGGTAGTGATGAGAGGTCGACTTGACACTCACTAAGGTCCAACAAAATATTTTAACAAGATATGATATCAGTAATAGGCACATGAGGATGATAACACCAAAAAACATTAACGATAACTCTAATTCAAATAAATACTGAAAGTAATTAAACAATTACTACTTCATTTTCTCCCAAATATCTTAAGTAAACAATTACTTCTTCATTTCCCCCAAATATCTTGTCATTTCAAAATCCAAAAAAAAAATCATTAACAATTTAGCATGCGCATACGGGATAAGGAAAACCGGTCTGAGCCATCATAATAATCATATCTGTGCACTGCTGAGGGTCGAACAACCTGAACCATAATATATCTTTCAATCTCGCCGTGGCGTATGGCCTGCTCCCATGAGAGTGGGGGAAATAACACTCCGCTTGCGGAATGTAAATTGCGAAGTGGTCACATGCAGTCATACACAACCAATAGTCCACCCCGACTACATCGGGAAAACGAATACTCAAGTAAATGATAAATTTTCTATTTTAAAAGTCGCAAAAATAGTATTTAAATCTTTTCTCGAAATTCATTTGCCAAGTTTAATAATATTCAATAATATCACCTTATCAGGAATACAATTATCCATGGAGGAGTCAATTCTCTTTCCAAATGATTATGATAGGCACACTCTACCTTCATAGGAAATAAATCACAAATTCAGTCTAATATTATTGGAAGGATCACATGTGCAACACGTAAGGCATGCTAGTGTGTCCTAGACTACCCGCACATAGGCATAATAGTATCTACGCACGGACTCCCGTCACCTCGTGCGTACGTAGCCCCCGCAGATAGTAACACCTATTTAATTAGTTCACCTAGGGGGACAATTCCCCCTCACAAAGTTAGAAAGGAGACTTACCTCGCTCCGAAATTCCATAACCGACTTCCAAGCCCTTCTGACGACTCCAATTGATGCACAACACCCCAAAACTACCAAATAATGGGAAAATCAATGGAAATTAACTCTAATACTTGTAACAATTCAAATTACATAAGTTCCCAACCCCCGCTCAAGGAATTGAGAAAAATTCCCTCGGGCCCACGTGCCCGGATTCCAAAATTTCTCGAAGATAAACTCTACCCATAGCTTTACTAATCAAATATTAAATTTACTCTAAATTCCCTGCTCAAATTCGTGGTAGAAATCAAAAATAAAATTTCTAGGTTTTCTTCCAAAAATTCCATTTCCCTACTAATTTCCATCTTCAAATTTATGTATAATCCTTGTATCTAACTCAAAAATGGGAGGGATTTACTTACCTTGTAATGCATGAAGAAAATCCCCTTTTGAAGCCTTCCAAAATCGCCCATGCCAAGTGAAAAAGGAATAAATGGCAAAGAAATCCCGATTTTAAAACATTCTGCCTAGGCCTATTTTCACACCTGCGATCAATACCTCGCATCTGCGCTCCCGCAGGTGCGCCCAAGAGCCCGCACCTGCGGCTTCCTTCTCCTCTAGTCGGATCCGCACCAGCACCCCGTTTTCTGCATCTGCACCTTCACAGGTGCGGAAATTGCATCGCACCTGCACTCCCAGCCAAGCCAGCAAACTCTCGCACCTGTAGCGCCAAAGCCGCACCTGCGGCCAAAGCCTCGCAGGTGCGGTCACACACGACACCAGCAACTTCAGCTCTTCTTCAAACTCCAACTTGATCCGTTAACCACCCGGAATCCACCCGAGGCCCTGGGACCCCGTCAAATTACACCAACCTGTTCCAAAACATAATGCACACTTGCTCGAGGCCTCAATTCACCTCAAACAACATCGAAACCACGGATCGCATTAAAATTCAAACTTTATGAACTAGAAATTTTAAACATCCACCTCCGATGCCGAAACCTATCAAATCACGTCCGATTGACCCCAATTCTTTCACACAAGTCATATTCGACATTGCAGACCTGTTCTAACTTCCAGAATTGCATTCCGACCCAGATATTAAAATTTTCACTTCCGGTCGGATTTCTCAAAAACCTTATAATTTCTATCTTTAGCCAAATGACTTCAAAATGACCTACGGACATCCGATCTCGCTTCCAACTCCAGAATCACCAGACTGAGCTATTCCCAGGCCCGGAGTCGCAAATGGACATCAATATCACTGAAATGCGCTTCAAGCCAAACTTAGGAAATTTCTTCAAAAATGTTGACTTGCACAATACACACCGAAACGCTCCCAGGTTATCCAAAACCTGATCCGGACATACGCCCGAGTCCGAAATCATCATACGAACCTGCTGGAACCTTCGAATCCAGATTTGGAGGCCGTTTACTCAAAATTCCAATCTTAGTCAATTTCTCCAACTTAAGGCTTCTTAAATGAGAGTTTTCTTTCCAATTTGACTACGAACTTCCCGAAATTCAACTCCGACCATGCCTACGAGTCATAATACCTGAAATGGAGCTACTCATGACTTCAAACCACCGAATGACGCGTTATTCGTACCAATAAAAATGCCCTTTCCTCGATTTTCCGACTTCGGATGGCCCTAATCTTGAGATAATTACATACAATAAATATAACTATAATAGACTTATTTAATTACTGAAATCAAGACTTTAACAAGAATTTTGAAAATCGCCCCAAAAGACCGACAGGGGAGCACGTCTCATAATTGGGTAAAAGTCATAAAATACGAACACCCATTCACCCACGAGTTTACTCGTACGAAAATTACTCAAATCCGACGTCAAAATCTCAATCAAAACTCAAAAAAATTTGTCGAAGAACTTTTTCCCAATTTTCTCAACCAAAATCCGAAATTAAAGGACGTAATCAACTATAGATTAATGGAATATAACCATAAATGAGTCAAGAATCTTATCCAATAGCTTCCTCTGAACGTGGGACCTATTACCTTAGATCTTCGCGAACACGGGACCTTCATCGCAAACGCGAAGCACAAATCCCCTCCTGCTCCAGTTCTTCTTCGCGGATGCGGAACTCCCCTCGCGAACGTGAAGAAGGAAACTAATAACTGGAAACACCAGAAATTCTGCAACTTCAACAAGTCCAAATTGATCTATTAACCACCCGGAATCCACCCGAGGCCCCCGAGACTTCAACCAAACATATAAATAAGTCCTGTAATACCATATGAAATATGTCGAGCCTTTAAATCATATCAAACAACTCTAAAAACACAAATCACACACTCATTCAAACTTAATGAACTTTGAAACTTCAAACTTCTACAACCGAGGCCGAAACCTATCAAATCACGTCCGATTGACCTCAAATTTTGCACACAAGTCATGATTGGAATTACAAACCTACTTTAACTTCGGGATCAAAATCCGATCTTGATATCAAAAAGTCCACTTCCGGTCGAACTTCCTAAAAATTCAACTTTTGCCATTTCAAGCCTAATTCAGCTACAGACCTCCAATTCACAATAAAGACACGCTCGTAAGCCAAAAATCACCCAACGGAGCTAACATAACCGATAAAACTTCATTCTGGATTCTTCTTCATACAGTTCTAACTACAGAAAATCCTAGAACTTATGCTTCCGTTTTAGGGACTAAGTGTCCAATCACTCCGAAACCACAAACAAAGCCTCCCGGCAAGTCACGTGAGTAGAAGAAGAAATAGGGGAAGCAGTAAATACATCTAGGGCCTAATAATCTCAAAATCATCGGCTAGGTCGTTATATGGTTAGTTCTGGTTTGGAAGGGTTCAGGTTGAAATCAGAACGCTTAGTTCCTTAATAGTGGCTAATAATGGTTATGTTTGACTTGAGTCAACATTTTGGGTAAAAAACCTCGGAACCGGGATTTAATGGTCCTAATAGTTTCATATGATGACTTTGGACTTATGTTCGCATTGGGTTTTGGATGACCCGGGAGCGTTCAACGCTTATAATTGAAAGTTGGCGCGTTGAAGGTTTTCAAGTTCTTTAAGTTTGGTTTGGAGTAGGTTTTTATGTTATCAAGGTCCGTTTGGTATTCTTAGCCTTGGAATAGTTCCGTATTGTGATTTAAGACTTGCACGTAAAATTTGGTGTCACTCCGAGTAGTTTAAGTATGTTTCGGTGCATTCAAAGCTAGTTGAGAAGTTTGAAGTTCATAAGTTGATTCACTTTAGTTTTGGGGTGCGATTCTTAGTTTCTTAGGTGTTCTATGATTTCCGAGAGTTCGAGCAGGTCCGTATTATGTTCATAGACTTTTTGGTGCAGTTGGAGGGGGTCTCGGGTGGCTCAGGTGAGTTTTGGACCACCCAGAGTTAAGTTCAAAAATATGCTATCTGCATTGGGCCGGGGATATTTTGTGCTTTACGTTCGCGAAAAGAAGCTCGCGATCACAAAGCTTCTAGGTCACTAGCCTTCGCGTTCGCGTGAAGTGGTATGCGGTCGAAAAGGTCAGGGCGAGCTAGGTGGGGTGGCACACTGTTGGTCTACGCGTTCATGAAGGAACCCTCGTGTTCGCGTAGGGCAGTCCAAGCAAGTCTCCGTGTTCGTGAGGCTTTGGTCACGTTCGCGATGTTCATTTTTCTGGGCCTGGGCTGTTTGCCTTCGTGATCGCATGGCCTTTTCCGCTATCGCGAATAAGGAGTGCTTGAGCAGAGACTTATTTTAAAAACGGGACTTGTGCCATTTTCTCTCATTTTTCATTTCCTTGGCCGATTTTGGAGCTTCTTGGAGAGGGATTTTCACCTAGCTATTGAAGGTAAGTAATTCCTACCCAATGTAACTTTAATACATATATTATGGGTAGATAATTAACATGTAAAATGTGGAAATTTTAGAAGATTGTTGAAAAGCATAGGTTTCAGTATAAATGGGATTTAACCACGAAAATGATTATGGAATTTTGTAGAAATTATATATTTGAGTTCGTGTGGTTATGGGTAACATTTATCTTCAAAAATTTCCGGAATCCGGGCACGTGGGTCCAGGGGTGAATTTTAGGAATCTTCCAATTTGGGTGGAGTAATTTCTCTAATAGCTAAACTATGAACTTATGAGTGTATATTGATTAATTAATATAATATTTGGCTAGTTTCAGATTGTTTGTCACCAAGTTGAGGCTTTAGAGCGGATTTGTGGACCATAAGTGAGGTTGAGAACGAGGTAAGTCTCTTTCCTAACCTTGTAAGAGGGAACTCATCCCCTTAGGTGCATTTTTGTGGTGTATTTATTGTGTGGGGAGCTACGTACGCACGAGGTGACGAGAGTCCTTGCGTAGATATATTCCATGTTATGTCCTAGTAGACCTATATCCACACCATGTTTTAATTGTACTGTTGTGATAACTTTGCGTATTGACTATCTTGAATAGAGCTGAGACTAGGGATTTAAAGTTGTGATTATCGATGCAGCCTTCTCGTTTTGGGAGATTTGAGGAATAATTAATGCTTATGAGAAAATCCATGTCCTCTCGCATCGCTAGTACTTCCGCGAGCGAGGTAAACATCTCTATTTTAATGGGATTTGGCCGTTCACCCCGACAGTTCAATAAGACTATTTTTATGGGAGCGTACCGTTACCCTCTACAGTATAATAGATGCATCTATGGTTTGTTCCATTCGACCCTCGGCAGTATACATATTATTCTATATCGGGACGTACGACCTCCGCATAAATTATGCGTGATAAATGCTTGGAGCCTGGTTACACTCAATATTATACTTATGACTTGAGAGGTTATAATTTATTCATTGGCCCGAAATTGTAGGAGCTAGTATGTGTTAGTTGGAGATTTTTTTGAATTGACTATTAGTTAAAAGATCATTTATTCATTTCCGGTTATTGTTATTATTATTATTCATGTATTCCATGGCTATTTAGAATTTCTGTATTTTATTTGTTGGCACATAGTAAGTTTTGATGTCGACCCCTCGTCACTACTTATTCGAGGTTAGACTGGATACTTACAGGGTACATGTTGTTCATGTACTCACCCTACACTTCTGCACTAATCTTGCATTATCTGATTGCCTCTGGAGTTTATTCAGGCGCGCACCCCCATTATCCTGAGGCATAGTGGTGAGCTGCTCTCTAAGTCCGTTCTGCAGCACCTACAGTATATTTTTTGTATTTACTTTCTGTGTATCCTATTTCAGATAGTAGCATAGGCGTTTTGTATATTCTACTAGTTGCTCGTACACTTGTGACACCGGGTCTTGGTAATATGCTAGTAGACTCTTTAGGGTTTGAGTATTTATTTCACCATATTTTCTCTTTCATTGGTTCACGCTTTACCTTATTATAATTTTCCACTCCTCATTTACTTATTAAATAAACATCAACTACTTTGAAATTATTACAAAGAATAAATACATGGCTAGTTCACTGTTGGCTTGCCTACCGGCAACATTGGGCGCTATCACGGCCTATAGGAAAAATTGGGTCATGACATATAACACTTTATTAGCACGAGACTCTAACCAATTGAGTAGAAGAAGGTTGTTTTATGTTGTAGATATACTATTAATTAGTTGTCTAATTAAGAAATTAAACCACCCGTGCAGAGAAGATATAGAAATTTGCGTGAGGATCTTACCTGAATGTATTGATATTCATATACTAGGCATCTGCGTTGGTCATCGGGCTTTGAGATACGTGCATGATGCTTAACATGTACATAATATTGATCGTAACGATTATCAATAGTTCCATGAACTTCCTTCAGGAATAAATTATGGATTTAAGGTAAGTATTTTACCTTATTTTTCTTTTTTATTTCTATAATTCGACTTTATATACAAGCAAAGACAATAAATTTTTGTTATAACACTATAAATTTTATAAGGAATTATAAACACCTGAAGTAGTAAAATTTATATGTCTTGCCATGATTAAATTCATGGATGATTGTGAACACAAGAAGTGAAAACCCGTC
>ML331653.1:0-64325 GCA_005239505.1 Nicotiana paniculata
AGCACATAAAATGCGAGGTATATAATGCTTAAAATCACGAATTCTAGCCACACATCAATAGTCAAATACTATGGATTGCTCAAATTTTTCTAAAACCCGTAACCGCTCCGCAATCATATTGAGTTTAACAAAAAAATATTTTATAAGAATATTTTAACCCATCCGCACCCGCTCCATTGCCATCTCTAAATTCTACACACTCATTTCTTCTATATACGTGGTATCTCAAAGCAGTGACCATAGAGAGCCTATTATATGGCCAAAAAAAAACATGTACATACAAGCTAAGTCCTTATTAATGCTAGGGCACTTGGAAGAGACCCTTCTAGCTGTGGGAAAATTGGAGTAAAAACGAAAATTTGTCACCCAATTTACCCACTTCTTGTGTCGTGTGAGTGTCTGCTTCAACAATTATATTATATTATATTATATTATATTATATTATATTATATTATATTATATTATATACGGTACTATTTGGTCGAGATAGGAATATCACATCGAAGAGCTAGGACGTCGCCGAAATCGAATCCACTTTTCAGATCGAGGTCGACATCAATCGAGGCCAGAAAGAGACAGACTCCAAATAACATCGGCATAGCTTTATAACGGAAAGGGCGAGATATCAACGATTGGTCGAGAATCGTGGCATGAATCTCGGAACTAACCAATATATGGCGGTTAATCAGTTGTTAATATGATTTCCTACTATAGTTAGAAGTGTACCTTAATTAGGACTCCTCTATTATATAAAGAGGAATTCCATTCAATTGTAATCATCATTTCTCATTGAGGAAAATATATACAATCATTTCTTTCTTGCTTGCTACTTTACTTACTGTTCATCTGAGTTGCTTTATTCTTCATTGTTCATACTACATCACCTCGAGGTTACTTTGGTTCGAGGTCGAGGCTTAGCTTATATACTGGTTTGATTTATTTTACAGTCTAATTTGTCTATTTGTTTTCTCGTTTATCAATCAGTATTGGACGAAATCACATATCCTTAAAACCACAATATAAACTTAATTGTTATCCAAATTTTAAGGAAAACAGTTTGGCGCCCACTGTGGGCCTAAGGATAATAGTAATTATTCAATACTGATTCCGGTAACACATAATATTTTACGCTTGTTCTTGTCAAGTATCTTTGCTTTCAGGGTAAACATGTCAAACTCACAAAACACACCCACACATGGTGACAATGGCCTCAGATTTCACGGGGAGAAGACAATATAATTGCACCAGGGGTCGAGGTGCCACAAGCTGATCTCGGGGGAGCACCGGTTGCCAACCCAGTCAACGCCGTTCACACGTTGCTTTAAATGTAGACCTTGGTACGGACCCCGAAGGGAGTATACGCAGAGAAGGCCGATCTGGTGGCCAAGGTGCACAGGGCAGAGGAGATGGAGGAGTTAGTTCTCCAAGTAATATTCGAAATGTTACAGATTCAGCAAGCCGCTATTGTACAGCTACAAAATCGACATAGAACTCCGAGTGGGGTCGAACCAGAAGCCACCCGTGGTGCCGAGCCAGTACCAGAAAGGCCGAGTAAAAATGAATCGGGGACTGATCCTGCAATAATGAAAATGCTCGAGGAGCTCACCAAAAGAATCGAGTCGGGAGAAAAGAAAATTGAAGCTAATGATAAGAAAGTGGAGACATACAACTCCCGAGTTGATCAGATACCGGGGGCACCGTCAGTTTTGAAAGGGATGGATTGGAAATTTTTTGTAAAGAAGTCGTTTCCCCCAAGTGCAGCTCCAAATCCCATTCCAAAAAAGTTTCGTATGCCGGGCATACCTAAATACAATGGAACCACCGATCTCAACGAGCATGTCACCTCCTATACATGCTCCATCAAAGGTAACGATTTGGAAGACGATGAGATCGAATCTGTTTTATTGAGAAGTTCAGAGAGACATTATCGAAGGGGGCAATGATTTGGTACCACAACCTACCGCCAAATTTCATTGAATCATTTGCCATGTTAGCAGACTCTTTCGTAAAAGCACATTCAGGGGTCATAAAGGTTGCGACAAGGAAATCGGACCTTTTCAACGTAAGACAGAGGCATAATGAAATGCTGAGGAAGTTCGTATCCCGATTTCAAATGGAACGCATGGAGTTTCCACCGGTCACAGATGATTTGGCCGATCAAGCTTTCACTCAGGGATTGAATGAACGAAGTTCGATAGCATCACGTCAACTGAAGAAAATTTTGATCGAATATCCGGTTGTAACTTGGGCCGATGTACACAATCGGTACCAATCGAAGATCAGGGTCGAGGATGACCAATTAGAGGCTCCTTCTGGTTCAGTGCATCCAAACATGTCAAAAGCTAAAAATCATAGGGACGTCGACAAGGAGCCACGGTCGAACAAAGACCGATATCAACCGTACATCGCAGATCGCAGGAACAGTGGCCAGGACACAATTCCGCCGGGAACCATCAAAGAAATGATCGAGGACAGAATTCTCGGGGACTTATGAGAAAAAGTGGTTTCGATAAGTATGCCGATCCCACAGAGGAACCTCGATTTTTGGAATATAATTTTAGTGTCGATGCATCAGGCATTGTATCGGCAATTGGAAAAATCAAAGATACTAGATGTCCTAGGCCAATACAGATCGATCCTTCCCAAAGAAACCCCAATTTGATGTGTAAATATCATGGCACGCACGGTCACAGGACCGAGGGTTGCAGGCAATTAACAGAGGAGGTATCTCGTTTATTCAATGAGGGCCACCTTCGCGAGTTCCTAAGTGATCGAGCCAAGAATCATTTCAGAGAAAGGGACGCCAACAGGAAAAATGAACAGGAGGAGCCGCAGCATGTAATCCATATGATCGTCGGCGGGGTCGATATTCCACAAGGGCCCGTGTTCAAATTCACTAAGGTATCAATTACTAGGGAAAAACAGACCCGAGATTATGTGCCAGAAGGCACCGTATCATTCAACGACGAGGAAGCATAAGGAATTTCTCAACCTCACTACGATGCTCTAGTAATTTCTATATTATTGAATAAAGTTCAAGTTAAGTGTGTTTTAGTGGATCCAGATAGCTCGGCAAATATCATCCGATCAAGGGTTGTGGAGCAGCTCGACCTACAAGATCAAATCGTGCTCGCATCTCGGGTCGAACGGTTTCAATATGGCCTGTGAAACAACTAAAGGAGAGATCATCCTACCGGTGAGCGTGGCTGGAACTATCCAAGATACCAAGTTCCACGTAATCGAGGGCGACATGAGGTACATTTCCCTACTCGGGAGGCCTTGGATTCACAACATGAGGGCAGTCCCTTCGACTCTCCACCAAATGATGAAATTCCCAATGACGGACGAGGTAAAGCCAGTGTACGGGTAGCAGCATATTGCAAAAGAAATGTTTGCGGTTGATGAGGTAATACCGATATGGACGCTATCAACATCGAAAGGATCGAACATCAAAGGGAAACAGGAAGCCGAATAGCAATCACAACCACCAGCCACCAGAGATAACGACACATCGATTGAGTCTGGACCCAAAGTTCAGGCAAGTGAAGCAAAAGAGAGGCCCCAGTTCGAGGTACGATATCGAATATCAACCCCGAACGGCCATCAAGTCTCAAATTTTAGTTGGCTTCGTGGATGATTTCACGCCAACCCTCGTACCCGAAGTCGAAAAGGAACTTTTGTTAAAATCGGGTACATCATCGGGGGTATGGACCCTTTTCACAGACGGCGCTTCAAATGTGAAGGGGTCCGGGGTAGCCATCGTTTTGAAGACGCCCACGGGTGATACTATTAGGCAATCCATCAAAACTTCTAAGTTGACTAACAATGATGCTGAGTACAAGGCTATGATTACAGGTCTCGAACTAGCTAAAATCTTGGGAGTGGAAGTCATCGAAGCCAAATGCGATTCTCTGCTGGTAGTAAACCAAGTAAACAAAACTTTCGAGGTTCGAGAGGGTAGAATGCAAAGGCATTTGGACAAGCTGCAAGTGACTTTACACCATTTTAAAGAATTGACTTTGCAGCATGTATCTCGAGAGCAGAACAGTGAAGTCGATGCCCTTGCAAATTTGGGATCATCAGTCGAGGACAACAAAATCGGCTCGGGCGGTATTGTTCAACTCTCAAAATCTGTAATCGAGGAAGGTCACGCTGAGATAAACACCACAAGCTTAACTTGGGACTGGAGGAAAAAACATATCGAGTATTTGAAAAACGAAAAGCTCTCATCGGACCCTAAAGAATTGAGGGCTCTATGAACAAAAAGTGCTTGATTCACATTGGTTGAAGATGGAACATTGTACATAAGGACGTTCGATGGACCATTAGCAGTATGTTTGGGACTAGGGAACACCGGTTATGTCCAACGAGAAGTTCATGAAGGTACTTGTGGGAACCACTCCGGTGCCGAATCGCTAGTTCATAAAATCATCAGAGCAGGATATTATTGGGATAGTATGGAAAAGGACACTAAGGAGTTTGTTCGAAAATGTGATAAGTGTCAAAGGTGCACACCAATGATCCACCAGCCCGGAGAACAACTTCATTCGGTCCTGTCCCCATGGCCATTTATGAAATGGGGTATGGATATCATCGGCCCTCTGCCATCGGCCCCAGGTAAAGCTAAATTTATTTTATTTATGACTGACTATTTCTCTAAATGGGTTGAAGCAAAGGCATTCTAGAAAGTCAGAGAAAAAGAAGTTATAGACTTTATCTAGGATCACATCATATGTCGATTCGGGATACCTGTCGAGATTGTATGCGACAATGGAAAGCAATTCATTGGCAGCAAGGTAACGAAGTTTCTCGAAGATCACAAAATAAAGAGAATTCTATTGACACCATATCATCCCAGCGAAAATGGGCAAGCCGAATCGATGAACAAAACCATCATTCAGAATCTGAAGAAAAGGTTGAACGACACCAAGGGAAAATGGAGAGAAATTCTACCCGAACTCCTTTGGGCATATCGAACGACGTCGAAGTCCAGTACGGGGGAAATGTTGTTCTCCTTAGTATATGGCTTCGAAGCCTTGATTCCAGTCGAAGTCGGGGAACCCAGCGCCAGATTTTAATACACAATGGAAGAATCAAATTATGAGGCTATGAATACTAGCCTCGAACTATTAGATGAAAAATGAGAAGCCGCCCTCGTCAGAATGGCCGCGCAAAAACAACGAATCGAAAGGTATTATAATCGAAGGACCAACCTTCGCCACTTCAGAATCGAGAACTTGGTCCTGAGAAAAGTCACCATCAACACTCGAGACCCTAATGAAATAAAACTTGGCCCTAATTGAGAAGGACCCTATCAAGTCCTCGATATCGTCAGAAAGGGATCTTAGAAACTAGGGACGATAAACAGCGAGCAACTACCAAACAATTGGAACATCTCACTCCTTAAGCAATATTACTGTTAAGGTATGACCTTCTCCCTTTTCATTCACATTTTACGCTAACTTATTTTCAGGTGTTCGAGCAAAAATATTGGAGTTATCATCAAGCAAGAAGATATTAGGACCCTATAGCACGCGTTGTACTCTTTTTTCCTTCGACCGATTTTTATCCCAAATGGGTTTTTCCGGAAAGGTTTTTAACGAGGCAACCATTGTTCGTGCTGACTTAGAAGATCTGAGGTATCCTTACATTAAACCTCGAATACTGGGGGGCATCACCCTCGGATGATTTAGTTTCAAGGAAACATACTTCATGTCAGAAGGGCCTCAATAGGAAAACTTTGTGCTGGTCCAAACGGTAGAATGAACCGTGTCCATATAGATTAGTCGAGCCCCAATGGCAAAACATGTACGCATGTATGAACTATTCAAAGAAGTACTTTTCCTTATCAAATATCTGGTGCTTCAACAAAAATTTTCTACTTTACAAGTTCCATACTTGTGATTTTCTATGAAAAATGGCTCAAGGGCCGAAGTACAATTACACCTCGAATGATCGACCCCCTTCTAGGGGATTTCCGTTGAAAATCAACATGTTCGAATTATCTAAACTCGAAATCATAAGACCTCAAAGAGGCATACCTAGATTTATAGGCCAAGGCCATCATTCTCGGGGACTAACACTTCGAACAAGTCCTAGGTGTTATCGGGAAATAATCCCAAGAGGCATACCCAAAGGCTACAGACAAATTTACGCGGCTCGGAGACGTCTGAATCCCGCAATAAAAACAGGCCTTCAAATTCTTTGAAGACCGGTTAAAAAAGGCTACCCTCGGCAAAATAACCAAAGGGCTTCGATAATATCAGCCCTTAAAAAACCTTAAGAGGTATCAAATTGTTCAAATACAAATTTGTGCCAAGGCAAAAAAGGTAAAGGTGTTTCGATCAATATCAAACCCTCAAAAAACTCAATGGGTAAAAAATACATACTAAGGCATAACAAAATTTTACAAAGTCTTTAAGTCGAAAGAGGGAAAAAAGTCATTCTTTTACGGCCATATCGGCCTGATTCAAAGAGCCTAAGGACCAATACACTTTAAGTTCGAGAACACGTTCTCACTCGATTTGAACTAAGGGTTCCACTATCTCGAGTTCGAATAAAAACCTACTCGACTACAGATCGAGGATCTATTATTATTCAACACAAACCTAAGTGTTCTATTGCTTCGGGTTCAAGTTTTACTCAAACTTGACTATAAAAGCAGTATTATTATGACTTCGATCAAGCCACCCAAAACCAAAGTCTCAAACATATTGTTCAAGGCATGAAAGTGTGCTAAAATTTTACGAGGCACAAAGCAAGTTTGAAGACAAAATTTGAGAAGGAATTCAATAGGAAAATTTCTTTATATATATGTTTGAACAAAAATATGTACAAAAGACCGACAAAGGTCTTACAAAAAAAGGGAAAACTAAAATCCTAACTATGATCGGGGTTGAGTTCTTCCTCGGGGGAAGCTTCTTCTTCGGTCCCCTCACCATTATCGGACCCGACTTGGCTGCCTTCACCATCATCGTCATCATCGGAGTAGGCAAGTAGCCTCGCATCAGCTTCAAGTACCTTTGCATGTGCTATATCCTCAAAGAGGTCAAAACCTCGAGCATGGATTTCCTCGAGGGTCTCCCTTCGAGATTGGTGCTTGGCAAGGTCGGTAGTCCACTAAACTCGGTCAAGGGCCTCCCTTAGTTGTGCTTGGGCGGCCTCGGCATCGGCCAAATACATGTCCATCGATTTATCGGTCGTAGTCTTCGCCTTCTCGACTTCAGTTTGGGCCTTAGCAAGTTTGGCCTCAAGCTCCTCGATCCTTCTGGCCTGAGCCGAGCTCTTCTCCTTAGCAATCTTAAGTTTAACTTTGACCGATGAGAGTTGGGACAAAGCAGCTCTTTCTCTGCACCAAGGCAGTCCATGCCTTCTTTCCACCGGTGGCAGTCAACTTTGACTTGATCGACTTTCCCCCGGAACAACTCGATCTTTTCAATTTTTTGCTGCAATTGAGACATCACTAGGGACTCCGCCTATGTCGGGGGTCCTCATGGCCCGAGCCTCTCTTATCGCTTCCTCAGAGTAAGCCGGCAAAGAAGGCAAATGATCTATTGTCACTGCCTCGAGCGAGTCACTCGGGACGCTCTGATCTTCTCTCGGGGTGACAGAATCGGCTCCCTCCTATATGTTTTTGGGTGGTCGAGGAACAATCTCGACCTTAGGCGATTGAGGGTCCTCACCCAAACTTTTCTTGGAAGACTCTTCATCATGAGGCTTGATCTCAGCAATCACCTCTGGTTTTGAAGGTTTGGTGGCCTCGATAGTCTTCCTGGGTTGAGCCACCAACGCCAAGGCATCACCTTTTTCTTCTTTTTCTCTCAAACTTTGGACCGAGTCCATAATGAGAGAAATGACCTTCCTTCTTTTCCTTCGAGTTTTGGGTTTGGGGTCCTCGGACAATGAGACCCCCTTCCTTTTCTTATCTTTCCTCGATTTCGGAATCGGGGACTTGGACTCTTCCTCGCTGCTCGGGGGACTCAAGATCGCGTCCTTGTTCAGGCCTACACAAAACGAAACTTGGTGAGAAAAAGAAGTATAAGAAGTACCTTGGAAATAAGGAAGAAACACTCACCGTGATTCTTTACCTCCCATTTTCCCTTTGCCAAGTCACGCTAACAGCACTCGGCATAGGAGGAAGTTGATGCCAACTTCCGAACCCAATCCTCGAGGTCAGGAACCGCTCGAGGCATCTAAGTAATCGTTGCATGACAAACAAAAAAGTTACATAAAGTAAAACATGGGAATATGAAGACTAATGGGTAAGATGTTACTTACGCTCAGGGTTCCACTTCTCGGGGAACGACAGTTTTTCCTTTGGGATAAGGTCGCAGGTCCTCACCCGTACAAACCGACTCATCCAACCCTAGTCCTTGTCCTCATCGACCCTCGAGAACAAACCTTGGTTGAGGCATTAGATCTTGATCAACCCTCGAAAGAGTTGGGGCCAATATAATCGCATGAGATGGCTGAGAGTGAACGGCAGCCCCTCGACCTTGCTGGAAAAGAATCGGAGCATGATCACAATACTCCAGAAAGAGGGATGAACTTGGCCGAAGGTGACATGGTACCTCTTGCAGAAGTCTATGATAACTGGGTCAAGAGGACCCAACGTGAAGAGGTAAGTATAAACACTTAGAAACCCCTCCACATGGGTCGTAATACTCTCTTCAGGAGCAGGGATCTGTACCACGACCTCGGGCCCCCCAGTTACAATCCTTTTTCACATCCTCTCACTGTTATCGAGCAGATATATCTCCACACATGCTCACATCGGCCAGGGGCCGATGGAGGGTTCTCGACTTTGAAGTCGGATTATAAGACACATGGGCCGGGAACATACTCATGAGGGAGCGTTTTCACCGGCGTTTTGTCACCGGCCGGCCGGAAAGAAGATGAGGAAGATTTCTACTTTTGTGGAACGAATTTGGAGGTTTTCTCCATTGATTTAAGTAGAAAGAGGCGGAAAGAGGTGAAACTTGGTGTTTTGAAGCTAACAAGGCTGACTCAACGAGTGATGAAAGAGAAGGGACGGAGAGAGTTTAAAACTTAGAAGGATAGATGAGAATGGAAGTAAAAGCTTTGATTCAACAAAAAAGTCAATAAATATAGAACTATGATGAAGGTTCGACGGTGCTAGTGGTCGACCGCCCACTGACGCGCATTAATGATTTAGGGAATTGTACCGACGGGACGTTTCGGTCATCTCCATCGCTTACGTCACGGAGATAACATCATTGTTTATCGAAGTCATGAGAAAATCGAGGCTCAAGCCCTTTCTTATCATTTTATTTTAAGAAACGGGGGGACTATCTGTATACGGTAGAAATCGGGGCTACCCGATCTTACTATTTGGTCGAGATAGGTATGTCACGTCGAAGAGCTAGGACGCCGAGTCCGTAATCGAAGCCTCTTTGTAGATCGAGGTCGACATCAATCGAGGCCAGAAAGAGACAAACCCCGAGTAACATCGGCATAGCTTTATAATGGAAATGGCGAGATATACGCGATTGGTCGAGGATCATGGCGTGAATCTCGGAGCAGATCAATCTATGGCGGTTAATCAGTTGTTAAGATTTTCTCCTATAATTAGAAGTATACCTTAATTAGGACTCCTCTATTATATAAAGAGGAATTCCATCCATTTGTAATCATCATTGCTCACTGAGGAAAATATATACAATCATTTCTTTCTTGCTTCCTGTTTTACTTATTGTTCATCTGAGTTGCTTTATTCTTCATTGTTCATACTACATCACCTCGAGGTTATTTTGGTTCGAGGTCGAAGCCGAGCTTATATGCTGATTTGATTTATTTTACAGTCTAATTTGTTTATTTGTTTTCTCGTTTATCAATTGGTATTAGACGAAATCACATATTCTTAAAATCACAATATAAATTTAATTGTCATCCAAATTTTAAGGTAAACATATATTATTATTATTATTATTATTATTATTATTATTATTATAATAATAATTTTATTTAATTTTTTCTTGTTTACCAGCTTACTTAGTGTTGACAATTGTATCCTAGCACGATATTTGGCTGCTTGTTTGACGTCTCTTATGCATAAAATTTTCCTACAGGAGCTTAAGACGACAACATGTAGTCAGAAGACTTCTCAGTAGAGGCCAAAAGGTTCGACTCTAATAATAATAATAATAATAATAATAAATATGGATAACGTTGATAAATACTTGACGACAAGACCACATTTTCTATTTCTTCCATATAAGTTTTATCCAAATTAATCACCAACAACTCCCACTCAGGTATTTAGTAATCCCTGAATCCAGGAAATTTTGAATATACTCCTTAAGTTTACGCGTTGCTCATCAGTAGTAGGAGAGCTTGACGATGACTCTAAGAAGCCAGTGAGACCCCAAGTGGAACCGTTTTTTGTCATTCTGTCACAAGACTTCGTCTTCTTCCCTTGACTTTGGCAAACAGTGGAAAATTTTCACTAATTTCTTAAGTTGTCATTGAGCAAAGATCATAAAAACCAATTGCATGATATTCTGTCATTATTGAGAAAAATAGTACCAATTTCAGATATTATACAACAATAACATATATACCCAGTAAAATCTCACTAATGGGATCTGGGGAGAGTAGAGTGTACGCAGACCTGACTCACACCCCGAAAAGGGTAAAGAGGTTGTTTCCAGGAGACTCTCGGCTCAACAGGAGAGACAATAATATCAAAAAAGAAACAAAAGAAAAGGCATGTAACAACAAAAGATGCCAGAAAGAAAATAATAACAACGAGTAAGTGAAAGGACAATAACACAAAACTATGTAAAATAACAATGTGAACACAATATAAACCGCTAACAAACCTAAACAAAACTCTATAGACTACCCGGTACAAAGAGGGAAGAACTCTCGACTACCCCCAAGCCTACCACCCTAATGTTCGACCTCCACATGTTCCTATCAAGAGCCATGTCCTCGAAAATCTGAAGTCGCGTCATGTCCTGCTTGATCACCTCGTCCCAATACTTCTTAAGCCGCCCTCTGCCTCTTCTCGTACCTGCCAAAGTCAACCGCACACACCTCCTAACTGGTGCATCTAGGATTCTCCTCTGCACGTGTCCGAACCATCTAAGTTGCGGTTCCCGCATTTTGTCGTCCGCGGGAGCCACACCCACCCTCTCCCGAATATCTTCATTCCTAATCTTATCCAGCTTAGTGTGCCTACACATCCATCTTAATATCCTCATTTCTGCTACTTTCATCTTCTGAATATGTGAATTCTTGACTCGCCAACACTCAGTTCCATACAGCATTGTCGGTCTAACCACCGCTCTATAGAACTTACCTTTGAATTTCAGTAGCACATTCTTGTCACACAGGACTCCAGATGCTAACCTCAAATGCACACACACAAATCATGCCACTTCACTGTCTAGAAATAGCTGAATTATTCCTTAATGTACACTATATATAGTCTTCTTCTGAAATTCAGATTTGTATCTCCTTCTGTTCTTGGGTTTGAAACTAAGCACATAAAGAATATGTTCAGCTCCAGAATCATTGTCCTTCAATCCATTTTTGTCCTCTTTTTTAGCCCTTTCACTCATTTTCTTCCTTGTTTGGTGGCTCCTCATGACTAAAACTAAAACCAAAAATCTTCCCCCTTCTCCCCCAAAATTACCATTTACTGGTCACATGCACAAACTAGGCTTGTATCCTCATCACTCTCTACACAAGTTAGCTCAACAATATGGACCCTTAATGTTTCTTAAACCGGGAAGTGTGAATACTCTTGTTGTTTCCTCAGCTGAGGCAGCTTCCGAAACAATGAAAACTCATGACCTTATTTTCTGTGACAGGCCTAAATCCAACATCAACACAAACTTCTTAACGATTTTAAGGATATTTCTGTCGTGCCTTATGGCGAGTACTGGAGGCAAATGAGAAGCATTTGTGTCCTTCAGTTGCTTAGTACCAAAAAGGTTCAATCCTTTCGCGTTATGAGGGAAGAAGAGACAACTCTTTTGATAAAGAAAATCAGGGAGTGTTCTCCAGAGGCAGCGAATTCGAGTGAATTGTTTATGACACATACAAATGATGTAGTGAGTAGAGCAGCTTTTGGGAGGATATATAGTGGAGGGAAGTTTAGGAAGCTAATGAATGAAGGAATTTGTGGGAATATTAGGTGGATTTGATTTTGGGACATTTCTGCCTTCACTTGCATGGGTTGATAGAATAAGTGGTTTATGTTGACCCAAGTCACTGCATAGTTTTGAAGATTGACAAATGTCTGACCAGTTGAACCAGGTCAATCAAAGCACACATACTTGATCTGACGCGTTGGCACATTAACCGTATATGCGTAGGAGATGAATGTGATTGTGAAGTATCAAAAAACAAGGAGAGTGTCTCCTAATGCGAAAAGGTTGCAAATTGATAAGAGAATAGAAGTTGAATTCAGCAAGGACAGTAACGAAGGAAGGAATTTGAGTTTAATACGAACTCTTTCTCCAATGTAGAGTTGTACCAGAACTAAACGACAAACTCAACAACTGACCCTATAGATAACTGAAGTATTCTTGCTTGAATTAAGAACGCACAAGTGCAGAAGTGAATCAAGAACTGAAAGCAGAATTCCCAGAGATTTTGCAAGTAGAATTAATGTCTGATACAAAGGCTACAAACCAGCTAGAAGAAGCAGTTCCTTTTGTTTATCATTGAGTCTAGTTGGTTGTAGTAGGCGATATAATATTGTATCTTTTCAGCTTTCATAAAAGCAATTGTAATAGGTACACAATTGTTCAAGTTAGAGTTAACTTGAAGCTTGTAGAAATTAGCTAGAGGCTAGTTACTACGAAGGGATTAGAGTTAGTCCTAGGATTACAAATGAGTTTATTTTGTAAGTCCGTTTGGCTCAGAGTTTTAGTGAAGAGTTTGAGCAAATCCTACTGAGGAGTAGGTCGTGGTTTTTTCACCTTTTGAGCCAGGTGTTTTCCACGTAAAAATCTCTGTGTTTTTACTTTACTGCTTTTATTATTCCGCAACAGTAGTAGTTGGAACACCAAGAAGAACCAGGTTCTTCTATTGAGACAACACTCGAAAATTGGGTACCACACAAAGTAACCTATCTTCTTGTGTGGTATTGACGTCTAAAACATCAATTGGTATCAGAGCAGGTTATCCTTGAAAGGCTAACACCTTGGAGAAGATCAAGATGAGTGCACCACCTGGAAATTGGGAAGGTCAATCAACTGCAAGGCCACCACTCTTCAATGGCCAGTATTACTCTTGGTCGAAAAACAAGATGAAGGACCACCTGATTGGAGAAGACTATGAACTCTGGAACATAGTCACTGATGGTCCTCTAGCTACCATGATGAAGACTGCTGAAGGTATAGATATACCAAAGACTAGAGCTGATTGCACTGCTGAGGATCTGAAGAAATGGGAGAAGAATGCAAAGGCCAAAAAGTGGCTAGTGTGTGGACTAGGTCCAGACGAGTACAACAGAATCTAAAGTTGCACCACTGCAAAGGAGATCTGGGATACCTTGCAAGTAGCCCATGAAGGAACACCTCAGGTAAAAAGGTCAAGAGGTACTCTACTATACTCTCAGTATGAAAACTTCACTATGAAAGAAGGAGAGACTATCCAAGAGATGTACACAAGGTTCACAACCTTGACTAATGAACTGAAGTCTCTTGGAAGAGTCATTATTGAAGAGGACAGGGTTGAGAAGATCCTGACAAGGGTTTTGCCTATTTCCTGGGAAAGCAAAATCACTGCTATCTAGGAATCCAAAAATATGGCAACCCTGAGATTGGATGACCTGATTGGAAACCTCACTGCCTATGAAATCAGAAGGCAGACAATGAAAATGGATGGTCCAAAGAAGGAGAGGAGTCTAGCACTAAGAATCACTGAGGGAGCAGATCTGGAGGATGATGAGATGGCTATATTACCAAAGAATTTAGAAAACTTTTTCATGAGGAAGAAGGGCATCTCTAGAGGAGGAAACTACAACAAAGCAAAAGCTCCAGAAAGGCCAACCAACGAGGGATGCTACAAATGTGGTCAGACTGACCATCTCATCAAAAACTGTCCTCAGTGGAAGTAGAATGGAAAAAGGAGAGATATGAAAGAAGGAACAAGTCCAACCCAAGAAAAACACAAAAAAGGCTATGGTTGCTGCTTGGGGAAAAGTTCATATGAGGAGTCAGAAGATGGGGAGACTGAAGATCAGGCGCTCATGGAAATTGGAGAATCTGATGAGGAATCACATGAGTAACCAGAGGTAAGTATCTCCCATCTTAAAAACAAAGTAAAGTTCCTATCTAAGGAAAAACTCTCTGAGTTGCTACTTGATTTCATAGATGATTATGAGGAAATAACCAAAGAGAAGGATCAACTATCTAAAGAATGTGCAATGCTAAAAAAAAAGTGCATGAACCTGGAAATCAGAGTCAGTGAATCTGAAAAGAAAAACATTGTCTTGTTGAACCAGGTTCATCCACTTGAAACTGAGATTCTAGAACTAAAATCTGAAAACTTAAAGCTAAAGCTAGGATCCAGTAAAAAGGTTGTTGATTATTCTCATATCATGTTAGAAGAAAACGTGGGAAAACTAAAAGATAAGATGTATGCCAAGGATGAACAGATAAGAACTCTTAACGAAGAACTTGGCAAAGTCAAACATGAATTAGATCGAACTTGTAAATGGAATAAATCCTCTGATGCCCTGATATGGCTTCAAGAGAATCAGTGTAGCAACCGGAGAGGGATTGGCTTTGGAAGTCAATTTCCCAAGTGGGATCCCAAAAACAAGTATCTCACTCTCCCTGAGAATAAAATCTGCACCCATTGTGGTAATACTGGCCACAACAAATATCAGCGTACTGCAAAAGAGCAGGCCAGTCAAAAAAATGAGAGGTTTGTCAAAAAGAAAAACTAGCTACCAAATTGGGCCAGAAAAAATATGATTCATCCATTCTCTCATAGAAAAGGACCCAAACTAGTTTGGATTCTTAAAACTAACCCCTGATTCTTTTGTAGGTTCAAGTGAGAGGAGGCAGCCAAACTTGGTATTTGGATAGTGGCTGCTCAAAGCATATGACAGGGAACATGGAACAGTTCTTTTCACTTGAAAGTCTCAAAGGAGGAAATGTCTCCTTTGGAAACGGAAAGAAAGGTAAAATTATTGGGGTTGGTAAGGTAGGTAAGGATGACACACGATCCATTGAACATGTGTATCTGATAGATGGCTTGAAATATAGCTTGATCAGTGTATCACAACTATGTGACAGAGGTAATCTGGTTGCCTTTACTTCCACAAAATGTTTTGTGATTAACCTGCTTACTGACAAGATTGTTTTGCAGGGAAAAAGAATGAATAACATCTATGTCATAGACTTGTCCACACTGTCTAAAAATGAACTCACTTGCCTAAGTGTGTTGGAAAGTGATCCCCTCATGTGGCACAAACGACTTGGTCATGCGAGTCTGACTCAGCTGAACAAACTAGTCTCTAAGAACTTAGTGATAGGACTCCTAAAATTAAGTTAAAGGAGGACAAAGTTTGTGAGGCATGTGACAGGGGGAAGCAGGTAAGGTCTTCTTTCAAAAGTAAGAAAATAGTCAGTACCACCAGGACGTTGGAACTGGTTCATATGGATCTATGTGGTCCTATGAGAACTCTGAGTAGAGGTGGTAAGAGATATGTGATGGTGCTAGTTGATGATTATTCAAGGTTCACTTGGACCTTATTCCTGGCATCTAAGGATGAAGCATTTGATATGTTCACCTCATTTGTCAAGAAAACTCAAAATCAATTAGGACATCAACTAGCATCAATAAGATCTGACCATGGTACTGAATTTGAGAATGCTAAGTTTGCTGAGTTGTGTGATGAACATGGTGTCAATCATAACTTTTCTGCTCCTAAAACCCCACAGCAAAATGGGTTTGTTGAAAGGAAAAATAGATCTCTTGAAGACATGGAAAGAACCATGCTTCTATCTAGCAAACTACCTCACAGCTTTTAGGCTGAAACAATAAACATTGTTTGTTACATAATCAATAGATGCATGGACAGACCTCTCGTAGAGAAAAATCTCTATGAATTACTTAAAGGGAGAAAGACCAACATATCCCAACTTAGGGCTTTTGGATGCAAGTGTTTTGTTCATAATACTGACAAAGATTCCCTAGGAAAATTTGACCCCAGAAGTAATGAGGGAGTATTCTTGGGATATTCATCACATAGCAAAGCTTATAAAGTGTATAATAAAAGAACTATGTGTGTAGAAGAAAGTGTACATGTTGTCTTTGATGAAACTAACACTCTTGCTGAGAGACAGGAACCAGAAGATGAGGAGCTTGGACTGGTGAGAAGCAGTGAAAACATTGAAGAAAACATGGAAGATGGAATAGGTGATGGACCAGGTTCAACTACCCCAAGCAACATGACATGGGGAATTCAACATATCCAACCTCGCCCTGATCTTGCTCCACAGCAACAAGACACTAGGGAATTGTCTAGGAATGAACAGCTGGTACTCAAACCACACAGATATCAGAGTTCTCACCCTCTTGAGAACATAATAACATATTTGACATCTGGAATCAAAACAAGATCATCCTTGAAAAATATGTGTGCGTTTGATACCTTTCTATTCATGATCGAACCAAAGAACATTGGGGAAGCCCTACAAGATGTTGATTGGGTAAATGCCATGCAAGAAGAGCTGAATCATTTTGAAAGAAGCCAAGTATGGCACTTGGTACCCAGGCTCTAGACAGATTAGTGATTGGCACCAAGTGGGTCTTCAATAACAAGCTCGATGAGGATGGAACTGTTACAAGAAATAAGGCAAGAATAGTTGTTCAAGGGTATAGTCAATAAGAGGGAATTGACTATGATGAGATCTTTTCCCATGTGGCAAGACTGGAGGCAATCAGACTTCTTATAGCATTTGTTGCACACATGGAATTCACTCCTCATCAGATGGATGTTAAGAGTGCCTTTCTTAATGGCTATCTGAAGGAAGATGTATTTGTCAAGTAGCCTCCAGGTTTTGAAAGCAAGGAGTCACCTGACCACTTATACAAACTCGACAAGGCTCTGCATGGTCTCAAACAAGCACCAAGAGCATAGTACGAAAGATTATCAAAATTCTTGCTAGAACATGGGTACAAACGAGGCAAAATTGACAGTACCTTGTTATTAAAGGAAAAGGGTAAGGATCTCCTGGTTGTGAAAATATACATGGATGATATTATACTTGGGGTGACTTCTGAAAAATTGAGCAAGGAATTTTCTATGCTTATGGGGAGTGAGTTTGAGATGAGTATGATGGGTGAGCTAAACTTCTTCTTAGGCTTGCAAAACAAGCAAAAAACAAATGGAACAATGATCCACCAACAAAAGTATGTGAAAGAATTGCTCAAGAACTTTAAAATGGAAGACTCAAAGGAAATAGACACTCCCATAGCCACAGCTACAAAACTGGATGTGGATGAACCTGGTTCATCTGTTGATCAGAAGTTATACAGAGGGATGATTGGGTCTCTATTATATCTCACTGCCAACAGACCTGATATTGTGTTTAGCGTGGGAGTATGTGCTAGGTTTCAGGCAAATCCAAAGGAGTCTCACCTCACTACAGTGAAGAGAATTTTGAGATATTTGAAAGGCACCACTGATTTGTGCCTTTGGTATCCTAAAGGTAGTAATTTCGACCTTGTAGGATATGTTGATGCTGATTATGCAGGTTTCCTGNTGAGTACCTCAGGCATGACTCACTTTTTGGGCTCCTGCCTTGTGTCTTGGGCCACTAAGAAATAGAATTCAGTAGTTTTGTCTACTGTTGAGGCTGAATATGTGGCTGCAGCCTCTTGTTGTGCTCAGTTGCTATGGATCAAGCAACAACTCATGGACTTTGGTATAGATGTGGGATGCATTCCTATTTTCTGTGATAACACTAGTGCCATTAGTATGACGAATAACCCGGTTCATCATAAGAGAACTAAGCACATAGATGTTAGGAACCACTTCCTGAGGGATAATTATGAAAAAGGAATGATCTCAATTGAATTGTGTGCTACTGATCAACAAATTGCAGATATCTTTACTAAAGCACTGAGTAGGGAGCATTTTGAGAGAAACAGGCTTGAATTAGGGATGATTAAAATCACCTGATTGAAAAAAAAAATGAAAAGAAAAATGGAAATTTTTTTTGGCTAGAAACACTAACATAGATAATCAACTAGAATAATCATTGCTCAGCATCATGACTTTACTGTCATACTCTCTTGCCATGTATTAATATGATTCTCTGGTTGCTAATGATGTTTCTCTATCTTTGTAAATTGAGGCAAATTAAGGACTTTAACACGATGAACCTGGTTCATCTCTGCTGGTTCATCTGACTGACAAGGTATGTGCTCATCTCCATACAACTATTGAACTAATTACAGTCACACATGAGCAGGATTCTATCTATATTTGGTTCATTTCAAATTCTTTGTACTAATCCCTAAATGAACCCATTCCAAGAAGTCCCATCAGTACTCAATTATCCTAGAGGTAGGGAACTCTTAACTGTCTAATCAATGACGCTCCTACAACTGTTAGACTCACACTTGAATAAATATTCTGCCCGTTGTATAATTAATAGCCATATCTTATATAAGGGTCATCATTACTGTTTTCTTCATAAAGTAATCGTTGATCCAAGATCATTATTCTTAAAACCGAAAACTGATCACTTTTCTTTTCTTCCTAACAACACCCGTAATCATGTCTTCATCACCACCTTCTTCTTCTTCTTCATCACCAAATCATGATTATGATGGAGGGCATTATGAATCAGATTCAAATTCTCCATCTGCATAAAGTTCTCAATCACCAGAAAGAACCTCATCCCCTGAAAACCCTCATATTCCCAAATCCACATCTAACCCTAACCCAGCCCATCGTGGTCGTCGTGTAAAGGTTCTTGCCAGAAAATCAGTGGCTTCTGGGTCTCGTGCAAGATTCTTGGAGGCAATTCTGCAGGCTGAAAAGGATAATAATTCTGAATCATCAAGTGAATCTTTTAAATCAGTCAATGAGGATGAAGCACCTGGTTCATCAAATTCTGAACAAGGTAATTTTGATGCAATTTCTGAGTCTGTTAATGCTGAGAACAAGTTTGTTCTGGTTAGGTCGGTCGTTGATGTTGAAGTTCCTAGTAGGCAAAGAAAATTGGAAAAGGTAAAGTTCTTGAGAGAGAGGGATTTGGGGAGGATGGTACTACATTGACTATCTGTGGTCCCATTCCTGAGAAGGTTGGGGAAGATGTCACAGAGTTAGGGGGAAGTGTAGTCGAGGAAGCAGCGGCAGGTTTAGCAAGATCGAAGAAAGGAGAAGATGAACCTGTTTCATCTGGGGACGAGACGTTGGATGACAGGCTAAGGAAACTGGGGGAGTCCTATAACCCCACGAAAAGGAGGACTCAGAAGTCCAAGAAGTCTACTAACCCAATTCCTTCTAAGAAGAGGAAAGCTTATGTAGCTGCTGATGCTCCTGTTCCTAAGGTGCGTGCTACACGTAGTGCTATGAGAGAGGAAGAAAAACTGCTTGAGAAGGCTCTGCTAGAGAGCAATAAAAAGAGAGCTGCAAAGGGAAAGGCTAAAGTAGGAGAGCCTGTAGAGACTGTTGAGGTTGAAAAGGATACGATGGACCTGGTCCATCATGAGGAGCAGACTGCTCCTGTTGTGGTTGAGGCACCAAAATCAAAAAGGGCTAAGGCTTCTTCAAAGAAGTCAGCTATAGTGTCTGCCACACCTACAAGAACCGTTAAAAGGACCAGGTCCAAGGCAAGAAAAGTGAAATTCGTTGAGAAAGATAATGATAAAGAGTGGAGTAGAGAAGATGAGGGGGAAGTTGGTGAGGTGACTGACAGAATCACCTTGTTTGGTAAAAGAACAATTCTGAAGGGAAAGTTGTTGAAGGATCTCGAGGACCCTGGGATGTGATACCTGCTGGACACACTGGATGTTCAGGGGTGGAAGAACATGGTCCTTCACATGAAAGGAAGGTTGGCTAGAGCTAAACTGGTGGAGTTCATGGGTAATGCAGTGGTCAAGGAAGGCAGGGTCACTACCACAGTCAAAGAAATTCAAGTATCCTTTGATGCTAAAGAGCTAGGAAAAATTATGCACATTCCTGCTGAGGCTACGAAGATTACACTAGGCAAAGATGGCCTAGTTTGGATGGAATGGCCTCAGCAATCAACATTACAAGATTCTTTAGTAACAATGAAAGGGAAATTGAACCCCGGCCAGTCTACAAAAGTGAAATGAAGCCAGAGCACAAGTTGCTCTTCGAGTTTGTCATCAAGTTCTTGCTGCCAAGACAAGAACGAAGGCACATAGCCAACTATATGGATCTGACCTTGATGGAGTGTTTATATAGGGTAAAGCATATCAACTGGCCAGCCTTCATCATCCAACTCTTGGATAGAGTTGTGAATGGAACAAAAGCACATGGAATCACATATGGCTTTATTCTGACAGCTATGCTTGCTCATGTTCTTGTGAAAAAGGCTGAGATGGCTACTGCCAAGGACTATTTTGGGAAGGATAATTTGCTGACTTGCAATTATAATGTCAATGTTCCTGCAGATGAACCTAGTTCATCTAGGAAGCAGCCTGTCAACAGCAAAGTCAGAACTCTGGTGCAGGAAAGCGAGATCAAGGATATGGATATCCTTCGTTTGAAATCTCGTTTGATTGAGGTTGAAGCTGAGCGGGATGCTCTCAGTGCTGAATTAGCAAAAGAGAAGGAAAAGAATGAGGGTGTTATTAATCAGAGGCTTTCTCTTCTACAAACCAAGACCACAACCTCCTCTGCACCTTCTCATCCTTAGGCTGTCCAGAGCTACCAAAAACCCTCTTAGACCAGTTGTTCTGTTTCTGTTGTTTTTATTCTGTCCAGAGCTACCAAAAACCCTCTTAGACCAGTTGTTCTGTTTCTGTTGTTTTTATTCTGTCTTGCTCATGGTTATGGCTGTTTTTTGTTGTTTTGTATGGTGTTTGATGTTCGTTCCTAATCAATGAATTTTTGTTGTTTTGTTATTGACTTGTCTCAATTTCTTAGATAGCTTACATTTATTGGTTTCTTATGATGATTAATCATGTTTGCACCTGCAGTTGCCTTAATGGCCATGAGTAATTGTTAACAACACTGGTAAATTTATCATTTTGCAAATTTTTTGATGATGCCAAAAGGGGGAGGACATATGATTTTATATTTCAAATGATATTTATAACCTAATAATGAACTTGGTTTCTCTATGATAAATGCTTAAAAACTTACAAAGTGTTTGAAGTGTATACAGGGAAAAGCACAGAGTTTGTCATCATCAAAAAGGGGGAATTTGTTGACCCAAGTCACTGCATAGTTTTGAAGATTGACAAATGTCTGACCAGTTGAACCAGGTCCATCAGAGCACACATACTTGACCTGACGTGTTGGCACATGAACCGTATATGCATAGGAGATGAATGTGATTACACTCCTAATGCAAAAAGGTTGCAAATTGATAAGAGAATAGAAGTTGAATTCAGCAAGGACAGTAACGAAGGAAGGAAGTTGAGTTTAATACGAACTCTTTCTCCCAGGTAGAGTTGTACCAGAACTGAACGACAAACTCAACAACTGACTCTATAAATAATTGAAGTATTCTTGCTTGAATTAAGAATGCACAAGTGCAGAAGTGAATAAAGAACTGAAAGCAAAATTCCCAGAGGTTTTGCAAGTAGAATTAATGTGTGATATAAAGGCTACAGACCAGCTAGAAGAACCAGTTCCATTTGTTTGTCATTGAGTCTAGTTGGTTGTAGTAGGCGATTTAGTATTGTATCTTTTCAGCTTTCATAGAAGCAATTGTAATAGGTACACATTGTTCAAGTTAGAGTTAACTTGAAGCTTGTAGAAATTAGCTAGAGGCTAGTTACTACGAAGGGATTAGAGTTAGTCCTAGGATTACAAAAGAGTTTATTTTGTAAGTCCGTTTGGCTCAGAGTTTTAGTGAAGAGTTTGAGCAAATCCTACTGAGGAGTAGGTCATGGTTTTTTCACCTTTTAATCCAGGTGCTTTCCACGTAAAAATCTCTGTGTTTTTACTTTACTGCTTTTATTATTCCGCAATAGTAGAAGTTGGAACACCAAGAAGAACAAGGTTCTTCTAGAGAGACAGCACTCGAAAAATTGGATACCACACAAATTAACCTATCTTCTTGTGTGGTATTGACGTCTAAAACATCAGTTTAGAACCAAAAGTGGAGAGAGTTGCAAAGGAGATGGATGAGTTTCTTGAGGGACTAGTGGAAGAAAATTTAGATAATCATAAAAGGGTGACTAACTTATTTGGGTAGAAGGGTGGAGAATGAACGCAGAGAGGATTTTGTTGATGTTTTGCTTGGGATTTACAAGCAAAATATGGATGAACTTTCAATTGACAGAGATGGTATCAAAGCTCTCATTGTGGTAATTGAGTTGTTTCACCAGGTGCGCTCTCGCATTGAACTGTGTAATTATCTCACTAAAATTTTAAATTGCTAAAAAAAGCATACTTTTATTTACTTAAATTAGATCCTCAACAGGCATTCCTGTGTTTGGGCCTGAGCCAAACACATGAAAATTAATATTAAACACATCAGCCATTCCTAGTAATAATTTTGCATCGTTGAACAAGTCAAATAATTACATTCCACTTAATAGCTACAATAGCGATGCAGGAAAAGAAAGAAGTTGCAGAATTAGACATCGGATATTGTTGCGTTTTTTTAAAAGGGCGTGTGTTGGTCCAAGAAATTGAATGGTTTTGAAGATTCTCAAAGGAACTCAAAGATAAACCAGGTCCATCACTGGAGACATAGACACATGCAGAGTTAAGGCACGTGACGTGCACATGCAGGAATAAATGAAATCTAGGAAATAAGGAGATATTTCCTGATCGAAAAGATTGTAAAATAATAAGGAGAAGGACTCCTTATTCAGTAAGAACAGAATCAAATATAAGGAAGGATTCGAGTAGTGTAGATTAACTAGAACTCTTCCATCAAGGAAGAGTAGCATTAGAACTCTAGTAAATCTCTCGTCTACTAATCCTATATATTGCAGATTGTTCTTATTGTACAGGGACGCACAAAAGCAGAAGTTAAGCAAGAATTGAGAGCAAAATTAGCAAGACAATTTTGCAAGCAGTTCATGTGAGATTTAAGTGTGCGACTCTGAAGTTACTTGAACCAGATAGAAGAACCATTTCCAACTGTTGTCTTTTAGTCTAGTTACTTGTAGTAGGTGATTTCAGCTTGTACCTTTTCAGCTTTATTTAGAAGCGTCTATAATAGGTACTATGTGTTTCAAGTTATAGCTAACTTGGAGTTTGTCGCAATAGCTTGAGGCTAGTTTGCAACAAAGGGATTATAGGTAATCCTAGGTTTACAAAAGAGTTTTTGTAAATGTTGTTTGGATCACTGATTTAGTAAAGACATTGGGAAAATCCTACTGGGAAGTAGGTCGTGGTTTTTCACCTTTGAGCAGGTGTTTTCCACGTAAAAATCTATGTGTTCTTTATTTTTTGTATTTATTATTCCGCAAACACTAGAGGTTGGAACACATAGAAGAACATGGTCCTTCTATAACTAGTGCACGCAAAAATCGGACACCACGCAAATCACCCCCACCCGCTCTCTTGTGTGGTATTGACGTTTAGAACATCAATTGGTATCAGAGCGGGTTATCCTTGAAGAGGCTAACACCTTAGGAAAAGATCAAGATGAGTGAACCATATAATTGGACAAGACTATGAACTATGGGATATTGTTATTGATGGTCCTTTGGCCACCATGAAGACAAATGCTGAAGGAATAGATGTGCCAAAGACAAGAGGTGACTGCACTGCTGAGGATTTGAGAAAGTGGGAGAAAAATTCCAAGGCCAAGAAGTGGCTTGTGTGTGGAATCGGTCCAGATGAGTATAGAAAAATTCAAAGTTGTACCACTACCAAGGAAATTTGGGACACTTTGCAAGTGGTTCATGAAGGAACTGCTCAAGTGAAGAGATCTAGAGGTTCTCTACTATATTCTCAATATGAGAATTTCTTATGAAGGAAGGAGATACCATTCAAGAGATGTACACTAGGTTCACTACATTGACTAATGAACTGAAATCTCTTGGAAGGACACTTCTTGAAGAAGACAAGGTTGAGAAGATTTTGACAAAAGTTTTTCCAGTCTCTTGGGAGAGCAAGATCACTGCAATTCAAGAATTCAAGAACATTGCAACTCTCAAACTGGATGAGCTAAATTGGAAATCTTACTGCCTATGAACTTAGAAGGCAGACAATGAAGATGGATGCTCCCAATAAGGAAAGGAGTCTAGCACTGAGAATCACTGAAGGAGAAGATCTGGAAGAAGATGAAATGGCTATGATCACCAAGGATTTCAAGAAATATCTTATGAGAGGAAAGGGCTCCTCAAGAGGTGGAAACTACAACAAGGCAAGGGTACCGGAAAAAATGACTAATGAGAGCTGCTACAAATGTGGGAAGACTGATCATCACATCAAGAACTTCCCTCAGTGGAAAGTTGAATGGAAAAAGGAAAGGACTGAACGAAGGAACCGAAAGAAGGAACAGGTTCATCACAAGAAGAATAAAGTATCAACAAAGGCTATGGTCGCTGCTTGGGGAGAAAGTTCAGATGAGGAGTCAGATGATGAAGATGGAGATGAACAAGCACTTATGGAAATTGTTGACTCAGATGAGGAATCTCATAAGGAATCTGAGGTAAGTATATTTCATCTCAAAGACAAGATTAAGTTCTTGTCCAAAGAAAAACTCTCTGAATTACTGCTAGACTTTATTGATGAATCTGAGGTAATTAATAAGGAAAAGGAACAACTGTCTAAGGAGTGTATAATATTAAAAGCAAAGTGCAAAGACCTGGAACTCAGAGTAAGTGAGTCTGTGAGTGAAAACACTGCTCTGAAGAACCAGGTTCATCCACTTGAGACAAATATCCTAGAGTTAAAATCTGAAAATCTAAAACTGAAACTAGGAACCAGTAAGAAGATAGCTGACAATTCTAAACTCACCTTACAAGAAATGTAGGTAAATTAAAAGATGAGTTGTATAGGAAGGATGAACATATAAGAGTGCTGAAGGAGGAACTTGGTAAGGTCAAGCATGAACTAGACAGAACTTGTAAATGGAACAGATCCTCCGATGCTTTGACATGGCTACATGAATATCATAATAGCAATAGGAGAGGACTTGCTTTGGGAGGAAAGCTGCCTAAATAGGATCCTAAAAGCAAGTACCTCACCCTTTCTGAGAACAAAATCCGTACCCACTATGGTAAGACTGGTCACTACAAGTGAATGCAATGCAAAAGAGCAGGCCCGTCAAAAGAATAAAAATTTTGTTCGAGGGAAGAATTGGTTACCAAATTGGGCTAAAAAGAATTTAAATCATCCTTTTTCTTATAGAAAGGGACCAAACTAGTTTGGGTTCCTAAGACTAACCCCTGATTTTCTTTTGTAGGTTCAAGTGAAAGGAAGTAGCCAAATATGGTACATGGATAGTGGCTGCTCAAAACACATGACTGGTAACAAGGACCAGTTCCTTTCACTTGAGGACCTCAAAGGAGGAAATGTCTCCTTTGGAAATGGAAAGAAAGGTGAAATCATTGAGGTTGGTAAGGTAGGTAAGGATGACACACATTCCATTGAGAATGTCTACCTGATAGATGGCTTGAAATATAGCCTAATCAATGTGTCACAACTGTGTGACATAGGTAACTTAGTAGCATTCACCTCTACAAAATGTTTTGTAATAAATCTTATCACTGATAAGATTGTTTTGCAAGGAAAAAGAGTGGACAATATATACATCATAGATACGTCCACACTTTCAGAAAATGAATTAACCTGCTTAAGTGTGTTGGACAATGATCCCCTCATTTGGCATAAGAGACTTAGACATGCAAGTCTGAGTCAACTCAACAAACTAGTCTCCAAGGACTTTGTGATAGGTCTGCCTAACATTAAGTTCAAGGAAGAGAAAGTCTGTAAGGCTTGTGCAAGGGGGAAGCAGGAAAGATCTTCTTTCAAAAGCAAGAAAGTAGTAAGTACCACCAGAACGATGGAACTGGTCCATATGGATCTTTGTGGTCTTATGAGAACATTAAGCAGAGGTGGTAAGAGATATGTGATGGTGCTTGTTGATGACTATTCTAGATTTACCTAGACATTGTTTCTGACATCTAAAGATGAGGCATTTGACATGTTTACTTCTTTTGTTAGAAAAATTCAAAAACTGTTTGGAAATCAACTTGCATCAATTAGGTCTGATCATGACACGGAATTTGAAAATGCTAAATTTTCCGAATTCTGTGATGAGCATGGCATAAATCACAATTTTTCTGCCCCTAGAACTCCACAACAAAATGGAGTGGTTGAAAGAAATAATAGGACACTTGAAGATATGGCTAGGATCATGCTTCTTTCTAGCAAACTACCCCATAGCTTCTGGGCAGAAACCATTAATACTGCATGCTATATCATCAATAGGTGCATGACTAGACCTCTTGTAGAGAAGACTCCCTATGAGTTACTTAAGGGGAGAAAGCCTAATATATCCCACCTTAGGCCTTTTGGTTGTAAATGCTTTGTGTACAACAATGGAAAAGACTCCCTATGTAAGTTCGATCCCAGAAGTGATAAGGGAGTATTCTTGGGATATTCTTCACATAGTAAGGCTTATAAAGTTTATAACAAAAGAACTATGTGTGTTGAAGAAGGTGTGCATGTAGTTTTTGATGAAACTAACATCTTCCTGAAAGACAGGAACAAGAGAATGAAGAAATTGGGTTGGTCAGAAACTCAGTCCAATTTGGAGAAACACTAGAGGAAGGAACAGGTGATGGAACAAGTTCATCCATCCCAGGCAACATGACAGGGGGAATAGAACAAAATAATTCCCAAAATTCATTGGAACCTGTGCCTGAGCCTGTTCCACATCAACAAGGAATCGAAGGAACTTCAAGGAGTAACCAGTTGGTTGTGAAATCTTATAGATATCAAAGTTCTCACCCTATTGAGAACATTATCACTGATCCGACCTCTGGAATCAAAAACAGATCTTCTTTGAAAAATCTTTGTGCTTTTGATGCCTTTCTATCTCTGACTAAACCTAAAAATGTTGTTGAGGCTTTGCAGGATGTAGACTGGGTAAACGCAATGCAAGATAAGCTCAACCAATTCGAAAGGAGTCAAGTTTGGCATCTGGTACCAAGATCCTTGGATAAATCAGTACAAAGTGGGTCTTCAGAAACAAACTTGATGAAAATGGAATAGTGACAAGAAACAAGGCAAGATTGGTTGTACAAGGATCAATCAGGAGGAAAGCATAAACTATGATGAGACTTTTTCTCCAGTGGAAATATTCGAAGCAATAAGACTCCTCATAGCCTTTGCTGCTTACATAGAATTCACTCTTCATCATATGGATGTCAAAATTACCTTCCCAAATGGCTATCTCAAGGAAGAAGTGTTTGTCAAGCAACCTCCAGGGTTTGAGAACAAGGAGAATCCAGATCATGTGTACAAACTTGACAAAGCACTGTATGGACTCAAGCGAGCTCCCAGAGCATGGTATGAAATATTATCAAAATTCCTGCTTGAGCATGACTACAAGAGAGGTAAAATTGACAGTACCTTATTCTTGAAGGAAAAAGGTAAAGATCTCTTGGTAGTTCATATATATGTAGATGACATAATCTTTGGAGAAACTACTGATAAGCTAAGTAAAGAATTTGCTAAACTAATGGGGAGTGAATTTGAAATGAGTATGATGGGTGAGCTAAATTTCTTTTTAGACTTACAAATTTAAAAAAATCAAATAGAAATATGATCCATCAGCAAAAGTATGTTAAAGAGTTTCTTAAGAGGTTTAAAATGGAAGACTCTAAAGAAATTGACACTACTATGGCAACAGCCAAAAAATTGGATATAGATGAACCTGATTCATCTATTGACCAAAAGTTGTATAGGGTAATGCTTGGTTCATTGTTGTATCTTACTGCCAGCAGACCTGACATTGTTTTCAGCGTAGGACTTTGAGCAAGATTTCAGGCTAATCCAAAGGAATCCCACTTAACTGTTGTGAAGGGAATCTTGAGATACCTAAAAGGCACCACTGATCTCTGTCTTTGTTATCCAAAAGGTAGTAACTTCAATCTTGTGGGATATGCTGATGCTGACTATGCAGGTTTTCTAGTGGATAGAAAGAGCACCTCAGGTATGGCACATTTTCTGGGCTCATGTCTCGTGTCTTGGGACACTAAAAAGCAAAATTTTGTGGCTCTATCTACTGCTGAGGCTGAGTATGTGGCTGCAGCCCCATGTTATGCTCAACTACTATGGATTAAACAACAATTGATAGATTTTGGAATTGATGTTCGACGCATCCCTATCTTTTGTGATAACACTAGTGCTATAAGTATGACAAAGAACCCCGTTCATCATAAACGGACAAAGCACATAGATGTTAGACATCATTTTTTAAGGGATAATTATGAGAAGGGATTGATCTCTATTGAATTTTGTGCTACTCATAAACAGATTGCTGACATCTTTACAAAAGCACTAAGTAGAGAGCATTTTGAAAGGAACATGTTAGAATTAGGGATGATTAAGATCACCTAATTGAACCAGTTCAAAATGTACATAAAAAAAAGGCTAGAAATTCTGAAATTTATGTAAATAATCAGATTAATTGTTACTCAGTCTCATGCTGTAAATAGCACACTCTTTTGCGGTTTGAGATGATTCACTGGTTACTAATGTTGTTTTCTCTATTGTTGAAAATTGAGGCTTGATCAAGAGGATTCTGACATGATGAACCTTGTTCATCAGTACTGGTTAATCTTAAAGGCAAGGTATGTGTTCTCTACTATACACACTTTGAAATATTAATAGTTAATCATGAGCAGAACTCTACCTAATCAAAAAAATTTCACAATCCATACTTATCCCATTTTTGAACCAGTTTTGTCTACCCTAAGGCTCCAATTAAAACTAAACCACCTATAACCTAAGGAAGCAATAATCGTCACCTCTAACTGATCAGTTGCAAAGGTGATAAGACCTCTATTTGACCCAAAAAGGCTATCGTTATATATTAACTACTTCCTTCTTTTAAAAACCCCCCATCATCACCTCTGAAATTATTCACCAACTCTACAACCTTCGAAACCCTTTCATCTCCCTTACCCTCATTCTCAATCAAAATTTTCTTCTTCCATCTTCAATAAAAAATGACTAACCCTTGGACAACCCTGGTACTCCACCACTTGTTACTCCATCTTCTACTTCTTCAACACCTCCACCACCAAGTCCTACTCCGTCTCAAACCAGTCCCACTATTACTTGACCTAGCCCTAGTTCAGAACCCAGAAAAAGAAGGGCTAAAATGCTTGCGAGAAAAATAGTGGCTACAGGTTCTCTCGCCAGAAAATTGAATGCCAAACTACAAGCCAGTCAAGCTCAAGAATAAGACAATTCAAGTGATTCGTTTAAATTAGCTACTGAGGAAGCAGCAGGATCATCTGATTCTGAACAGGTATCATCTGTACCTAAGATCACTTCTAAGAATGTGTCTGAAATAGCGGAGAACTTAGAAAACAGGTTTATTTTGGTTGGGTCTGTGATAGATGTGGAGTTTCCAAAAATAAGACAAAGAGGTGGTAAAAATAAAATTGAGATAGAAAAAGAGAGAGAAAGAGGGAGGTCGGAGTGAAGAGAGGGGAACAGGGGAAGAAACTGCTAGTTTGTCTATTTGTGGTACCGAAATAGTAAAAATAGAAGAGGGAGCCAAGAAGTCAGGGGGAAGTCAATCATGAGAAGCGGCTGTGGGGTTGGTAAATCTAGCAAAGTGTAAAGATGAACCTAGTTCATCCACTAAGGAAACCTTAGTAGATATTCTGAAGAAGTTAGGTGACAGTTATAAGCCAAATAAGAAAAGAACTCCCAAGGCTCAAAATTCTGGAAAAGCTAGAGCAAGTAGGAAGAAGAAAGCGACTCCCTCTGTTGATTCTGAAATTCCTCTTCCAAGAGGAAGAACCACAAGAAGAACACTAAGGCAGAGTGAGAAGGAGTTACAGAAAGCCTTGGAAGAGAGTAAGAGAAAGAGGGCTGCAAGGGGAAAGGAGAAAGTTGTTGAGCCTGCAGAGGCTGTTGAGATTGATGAGATGGACCTGGTCCATCAAGGTGAAAAAATGGCGTAGGTTGAGATTCAAAATCTAAAACCAAATAAATCCAAGACTTCCTCCAAGAATTTTGCATCTGTGTCTGTTGAACCCTCAAGTGTAGCTAAGAGAACCGGGTCTACAGTAAAACCTAAGAAAGTGCAATCTGTTGAAGATGATGACTGGAGTGATGAGGATGGAACTGATTCGGATGGAGAGAAGGATAATTTGACAAAATTTGGGAAGCGCATCATTCTAAAGGGGAGGTTATTGAAAGATTTGGAAGAAACGGGCATGGTCTTGTTGTTGGATAAGCTGGAGGTGCAGGGCTGGAAGGACATGGTCCTTCAGTTGGATTGACGTTTGGTCAGAAATGAGATAGTTGAATTCATGGCAAATGTTGTTGTCAAGGATGGGAGAGTCACTAGCCAAGTGAAGGGGATAGAAATTTCTTTTGATGACAAAGAATTAGGAGAGATCCTTGGCATCCTATCTGAAGGCTATGATGACTACACTAGGCAAAAATGGCCAAGCTTAGAAGATCTTCCAACTGCTCTGCAAATCACAAGAAAATACTGCAACAATGAAGAGGAGGTTAAACCTAAGGCAGTTTACAAGAGTGAGATGAAGCCCTCATATAAAGTGGTATTTGAGTTTATCAACAAGTGTGTACTGCCAAGACAGGAGAGGAGGCCCATCGCAAACTACATGGATTTAGTCTTGATGGAATGCCTGGACAGTGGAAGGAAAAATAAATTGGCCCTACTTCATCATTCAACTGCTGGACAGAGTGATCAATGGCTCCAAAGCCCATGACATTTCATATGGCTTCATTCTTACCTTTGTCCTTGGCCACTACAAGGTGCCTTTGAAGAAAGCAGAGATGGCTTCAACCAAGGATCACTTTGGCATTAATACTTTTTTGGCTTGTGACTATGCTTTCAATATCACTGTAAATGAACATGGTTCATCCAGAAAGACACCTGTGAACAGCAAAGTCAGAGCACTTGTGCATGAAAGTGGGGTGAAGGATGCAAAAATACTTCTTCTAAATAACTGTCTAGCAGAGGTTGAATCTATGCTCTCAGAATTGAGCTTGCTAAAGAGAAGGATAAGAATGAGGGAATCCTTAGGGATATGTTATCTCTTCTCCAAGCCAAAAACCCAACCTACAGCCCTTCCCAGCCTTAGTAGTCCAGCCTGTCTTAGTACTTCAGTAAACCCAGATTAGGGATTTCTTCTGTTTTTGTTGCTCATGGTTTTAATTGTTTCTATTTCTGTCTGTGGATTGTGGATAAACAATACCTTCTATCAATGAATTCTGCTGTTTTTGCTCTTAATCTTGTTTGTTTTTCTTTGATAGATTAAATTATTGGTTCACTATTGATGATTAATCCATGATTGCACTGCAGTTGTCCCATTGGCCATGAATAATTCTTAAACATCTGGAACTTTCTAAAAATTTGCATCTTTTCAATGATGCCAAAAGGGGGAAAATGGTTATGTGCTACTCTGAACATGTGATGTTTATAACCTAATGAACCCGGTTCTTTTATGATAAATGCTCACTACTCTAAAATGTGTTAATATTGGATTAAGCTGGTTGCAGGCCTAAGCACAAAGTTTGCCATCATTAAAAAGGGAGAATTTGTTGGCCCAAGAAATTGAATGGTTTTGAAGATTGACAAAGGAACTCAAAGATGAAGCGGGTCCACCACTAGAGATATAGACACATGCAGAGTTAAGGCACGTGAGGTGCACATGCAGGAGATAAACGAAATCTCAGAAATAAAGAGATATCTCCTGGTCGAAAAGATTGCAAAATGATACGGAGAAGGACTCCTTATTCAGTAAGAACAGAATCAAAGAAAATGAAGGATTCGAGGAGTTGAGATTAACTAGAACTCTTCCACCAAGGAAGAGTAGCATTTGAACTCTAGTAAATCTCTCGTCTATTAATCCTATATATTGCAGGTTGTTCTTATTGTACAGGGAGGCATAAACAGAAGTTAAGAAATAAGTGAGAGCAAAATTAGCAAGACAATTTTGCAAGCAGTTCGTGAGACAATTAAGTGTGCGACTCTGAAGTTACTTGAACCAGATAGAAGAACCAGTTCCAACTGTTGTCTTTTAGTCTAGTTACTTGTAGTAGGCTATTTCAACTTGTAACTTTTCTGCTTTATCTAGAAGCGTTTGTAATAGTTACTGTGTGTTTCAAGTTATAACTAACTTGGAGTTTGTCGCAAATAGATAGAGGCTAGTTTGCCACAAAGGGATTATAGGTAATCCTAGGTTTACAAAAGAGTTTTTGTAAATGCTGTTTGGATCACTGATTTAGTAAAGAGTTTGGGAAAATCCTACTGGGAAGTAGGTCGTGGTTTTTCACCTTTGAGCCAGGTGTTTTTCACGTAAAAATCTATGTGTTCTTTATTTTCTGTATTTATTATTCCGCAAACACTAGAGGTTGGAACACATAGAAGAACTTGGTCCTTCTATAACTAGTGCACGTGAAAATCGAACACCACATAAATCACCCCCTCCCCTCTCTTGTGTGGTATTAACATTTAGAACATCAGCATGAATGGGAAATGGAAGAGGCACCTCTTAGATAACACCTCTTCATCTCACTCTTTCATTGTCTATAAATTTAGCAGCTTAATCTCATTTTTCATACACGGAAAATCTGAAAACTTCTCCCCTCTTTTCTATATTGTTGCATTATTTTTCCAAATAAAACGTAAGTATCAAGTGTAATTTGTTCTGTTTGTTAAGTTCACGGAAATTCTATGAGTTGTAGTGCCGTTGTTACAATATAGTTATTCTGTTAAATCCCATGAGGAATTAATTCAAAACTTTGGACAACAGTAAGGGAATTAAGTATCTTAAGGACATACAAGCAACTTGTGAACTCGGAATTATTTTTTATATTATTTATTGAACTAATGTTTCTTGGTTTCTCTAAATTTCTGGTTCTGAACACAACTTACCGACAGATATTCCTATCATCCTATGCATGCATCGGCTAGTTAGCATTTTTCTTTAGTTCTCGATTTTTCCCCCATACAAATGACATTAGCTCTCAGGTAGAGTATCAATTAGTAAAGATACGGCATGAATGTGGGTAGTAAGATTAATAACTCCAAATGTATTGTTTGTATCGTAGAGAGCATGCTAATTGCTACCATTCTAAAGCAAATCATTCCTCACAATAAGTTGATGCTGGTATAATTAAATGTTATTATATACTCCTATTCTATTATGTGTATAATATGACGTAGCTAGCTGCTAGATAGTCGTAGATTCATATTATAGAGAAACAATAACAACAACTCATTATCACAAGTGAGGTCTGGGGAAGTAATGTATACGCTGACCTTACCTCTATCCTAGATGATAGAAAGATTGTTTCCGAAAGATCCTCCGCTCGAAAGCAAGAACAAAAACAAGTAAATAATAACAGCAAGACAAGAAAAATGATATCAACAATGTAAGGATCGGAGAAAAAATAAATGGAAAAAACGAGTAGCAATAGCTTATATTATAGAGATACGATGACGCCAAATAAGGAATTTATTTAGTTATGACCCGCTATAGCTCCTTTAAACATATTTTCAGGAAACATGTGGTAGCTGAAGACAGATGTAGCCTCACTACAATATTGTTAAAACTTAACCAATACTATGTTTTTGCTAACTTTATTTCAACTCTCTGACGGTTTACATCCATACTAATTTAATTGAAATATCAATAGAGAATAATATCTGCCGCCCTGAGATATCAGATCTTCACAAACTTCCAATGATGACATAAAAGATGTGATTTATGACCAATAACACCATTATTTGGTGGTATTATTGGTAATCAATCACAACACTTATCGATAGAATTTAGGGTCCACCAAATTATACAGAGAAACAGGTTCTCTATTAGTTCTCATAGAACACACGCACACTGCAGTAAGTAAATGACACAAAGAAGTTTTACGTGAAAAACTCTCAGCTCACGGGATTAAAAATCACGACCTACCCTTGTAGGATTTCAACTTTACTACTGAGCAATTTTAGATTACAACCTATTATAACCTAGGAATTAACCTCTTAATACCTCACAAACTTGTAACAACTCTATTACAAGTCACTTTGTAATAACTCTATTACAAAAACTTACAACTCGTCTAACTCTAGCCAAGACACAAACACAATGGTTTATGATTTACAAAGGTTTCCTATACAATACTTCTAACTAAGCTAAGTAGGAATTACAAGTAGAGAACTTTAACAAAGGTACATGTAACGACTCGGCCAGTCGTTCCGAGAGTTTTAACCCCGTTTTCCCTATTTATGCTTCATTATTTGTTGTTCAGCTTTATTTTTGTTGCATCGAGTTGGTTGAATCGGGTTCGGAATGATTTTGAAGTGGAACGAGACACTTAGTCTCTTAATTTAGATATTTGGTTGGAAAAGTTCACCGGGAGTTGACTTATGAGTAAACGACCTCGGATTAGGATTTTTATGGCTCGGATAGCTTCGTTAGGTGATTTTAGACATAGGAGTGTGTTTGGAATGTAATTTGTAGTTCTGGGTTAGAATTAGTCTTGAATTGGCGAAATTGAAAATTTGGCGATTTCCGATGGGCAGTGGAAAATTTGATATCGAGGTGGGAATGGAATTCTGGAAGGTGGAGTAGGTTCGTAGTGTCATTTGTGATGTATGTGAAAAATTTCAGATAATTGACGTGGTTTGGCAGGTTTCGGTATCGTTGGCGAATTTTGGAAGTTTATAAGTTCTTAGGCTTGAATCAGAGGGTAATTTGATATTTTGATGTTGTTTTGAGTGATTCGAAGGATCGACTAAGTTTGTATGATGTTGTGAGATATGTCGGTATGTTTAGTCGAGGTTCCAAGGGCCTCGGGTGAGTTTCGGGTGGTTAAGGGATCATTTTGGCCTTGGTGAGATAGTTGATCAGCTACAGGACTCTGTTTCTGGTTTCCTCTTTCGCGTTCGCGAGAAGGGCTCGTGTTCGCGAAGATTGTTTATGAGATGGTGAGTTTTTGTTCTACAAGTTCGTGAAGGAGAGGACATGAACACGAAGGGTAAGGCAGTGTTTGCATCGCGAACGGGTGTGTGGTGTCGCGTTGGCGAAGAGGAGTGAGACAGATAGGGACCCCAGGTTCTTGGTCTACGCGTTCCCGAGGTGAGGGTCGTGTTCGCAAAGTTGTGAGCTGGTAAAGCATCGCATTCACGAAGCATTTGTCGCATTCGCGAAGTAGTTGTTGCATTTCCGAAGAGTAAAGTGGAAAGGCAGTTTGGGTTGGGCTACACGAACGCGAGAGGACAGCCGCGTTCGCGAAGAAGAAAATCTCGACAGCAGTATTAAATTCCAAAATCGAGGGTTTGAGTCTATAATTCCAAAATTCAATAGAGAGCTCGGGAGAAGGCGGTTTTAGAGAGGATTTTCAGAGGAGTGATTGGAGTAAGTTTTCTTCACTTAGTTTTGGCTAAATTCCATAATTGTACCTTGATGTTTATCCTCTAAATTGGGAATTTAGGGTAGAAATTTGGAGAAAAATGGAGGAGAATGGGAGAGTAGATTTAGGGGATTTGGATGGCCATTTGATGTCGTATTTTAATGGAATTGATATGGGTAGACTCATGAGTGAACGAGGATTTTAGTTTTTTAATTTTTTTCGGATTTCGGGACGTGGGTCCGGGGGTCGGGTTTGGCCAATTTCTGGTTTTTTGATTTAATTTGATAATTTTCGTTGGCTTTGTTCCTTTGGCGTGTATTAATGTTATGATACTGATTTTGGATAGATTCGGGGATATTTGAGGTCGGGTCGAGCGGCAAGGGCATTTCGGAGTAGATTTTCCTCCTGTTTGAGGTAAGTAATGATTGTAAATCTTGTCTTGAGGGTATGAAACCCCATATTTTCATATCGTTTCATCATTTTTGAGGTGGCGCGCATGCTAGGTGACGAGCGTGTGGGCGTGTACCGTTGGGACTGTAATTTTTTCCGTCTGCAACTATAAAGTTGCATATTTGACTAAAAACTATTTAATACTATTGTATTTATAAAGAACTACTATAAATTGGGCTAAACGCCATATATGAGCCTTGTGCCAAAACGGTTTGGACCTTAGAGGTCTTTTCTTATTATCGTCTCACTGTTTTTGATTTAAAATCTATACTCAGTCATGCTGTGTTTACTGATTTCATAACTCAATCTTTATTACTCCGTTCTGATGCATAAAAATGATATTTTTGGGCTGAGCGCCCTGTTCTTTTACTGATAGCCCGAACGGCTTGAGAGGTTTCTGACTGAGTGAGGCTGAGGGCCTGTGTTGTGAGGATATTATGGGATCGGGCTGCGCGCCACAGCATGTTATTACTGATTTATGATTATGAGAGGCTGAGGGTCTGATTGATTATGCCACGAGGTGGCTTGTTATAGCGCTTGAGTTGTAGGATCCCCTCTAGAGTCTGTACACCCCCAGTGAGTGCGAGTACCCGAAGTGAGTGATATGATGCCCGAGGGGCTGTTCTTGATTCATGTTGTGCCCCAGTGGCTGTTTACGAGTGACTATGAGGTTTTCCCGAGGGGATGATTCTAAGTGATGTTATGCCCGATGGGCGGTTTATGATTTATGTTTGCCTGAGGGGCTGCTCATGACTTTCATCACTTTTATTCTAAATTGTATTGAACCTTTTTTGAAAACCATTGAATAATACCTTTAAATGATTTTTTACCGAAATTGGGTTTAAAACGAGATGATTGGAATCATTTACAAATTTAAAAGCATGTTGTACTTACTGAGATTTCATGACGTGGATTTTATGTGTTTCTTACCGCTCAGTCTTTATTTACCTTTATTACTTACTGAATTGGCGTACACACATTACTCCATGCACCTTGTGTGCAGATCCAGGGGTTGCTAGACGTGCCAGCGATTGTTGATTGTTATCTGACGCAGATTCGTGGGGATAGCAAGGTAGCTGCATGGCGATCGCAGCCCTGCTCTTCTCCCTTCTATCTTCCTTTAGCTGTTATTATTAGTTTTTCTCAGACTGCATTAGTCTTAGCATTTTCAGACAGTTTTCAGTAGATGTTCATGAGTTGTGACACCCCGATGTCGGGCTTTTCTTTTTGCACTGTGTTATTCAGACTTATATTATAACGTTGTGTTGATTAATGACAAAGAAAATCTTTACTTCGAATTATCTGGTTGTTTTGATGGAAGAGTCCGCTTGCCTAGTTTCATGTTAGGCGTCATCAAGACCTGGTAGATTTGGGTAGTGACAGTACAACACAACTGAGGACATGTAATAACTCAATATAGGGAACTGGTTCGTTGCTATGTTGTTATTTGTTCTTGGTGCTCTTAAGAATCACTTGCTAGATTGATTAGTCAGTTGAGAGAGTGCTTGATGGATTCTTCAAAGTTCAAGTTGTGTTTTGTCTTTGGTTTAATGTTAATATAACATTGGTGACATCACTTAAATGATGCAAGCATGTTTGGTACAGAATCATTCCCAATGAAGTTGATTGCTGCATTGTTTTACACTGTTGCGTGTGCAAGTAGCAACTTTACAGCTGTTAGAGAGTTTGTTGGTACGATCACAAGGGAACGGATGTCCATCTGTTCCCCTTATTGATTCTTTGACTTCTGAAGAGTTGATTTACATCTCCAACTTAAGTCTTGTTATTTCCACATACTTGAGGATGTGTATTAGGTTCCTTAACTGGTTCTTGTCATTAAGTTTTTTAGATCATCAAAACATAACAAGGTACATATAATCTATCAATTCCCCTATTTTTGATGATGACAAACTTATAGTTGAAGTTCCCCCCAAGATTCTAGATATACACATATCCATCTTGTATTCCCCTGAATATGCTCCTCAATTATTTTTCCCCCTTTTGGAATCATAAAAAGAGCAACAACAAGCAAGAGGAAAAAAGAAGTCTAACTTGGTTAACTTATGTCACATGTGTGCACACAAACATGATTAAAACAGAACATAAGAGCAGGGCATACACAGCAAAAGGAGAAAGCTTTCATTAACATTTGAGTATTAACCAGGGAGCAGTTTCATTGTTGCCAACACATCTACAAAATAAAAACAGAAAAAACATAAGTCATAAACATCATCATAACTTAAAACAAGGGACAGGCACTAATAATTGACATTAGAACGAGAACACTTTCTAGGAAGTACTGGAAGGGGGAGGTTTAGAAGAAGAGGCAATAGTTTTGAGAACGATGTTCATTCGAGTCTTTGCTGACATCTACTCATTGAGCAGTTTCTCCTTCAGGTCCTCAACCTGTTTCTTGAGGTCGACATTTTCCTTGGTCGGACGGGCAACCTTTGTGCTTTGAGAACTGCTGGAACTAGGTGCCTCCTGAAGCTGACTTAGCTGACCCTCAAGAATGACATTCCTTGCCTTCAGCTTCCTGATCTCATCGGTGGCACTGTTTTGGGCGTTGATCAACTGGGAGATAGTAGAAGTGTTTCCATCCCCTCCAATTTTATCAATTCACTCACATTCCTCGAGGGTGGTCTTGGAGAAGGTTTGCTTCCGAGTACCCACCTTAGCTTTTCCCAAGGGACTTTGAAGAACTCAAACACCTTAGTAAGAAGGAACCCACAAGGCAGCCCATGATTACCATCCTTAAACTCTGCCACCTTTTGCATATGTTTTGTCATGATTCCAAGCAGGTTGATGGTTGTGTAGCCTTCCAGTTCTTCCATGAGAACCAGGTCTGCTCGAGATGTAATGGACCTTCTCTCAGCACGAGGGAGCAAAACCTTGTTCACCAATTCAAACAACAATTGGTACACTAGAAGGAGGGCCTTCTTGTGTACATGTTCCCTTGCTGAATCGCCTTATCCTTCAAGATAGCATTTCTGAAGTTAGAAGAGAAGGATCCCTGAACAGAAGACAATCTCTCAGCAGGCACTCCCAAAATAGATCTCAGCGTAGCAGAGTCCATCACAAAATCAACACCATTCACCATCATAAAAATATCACCATCCTCAACTGTGAAGAAGTTAGCATAAAAGATGCGCACTTCTTCCTCATACACCTTGGCACTGTCACCTGTGAATAAGTGAATCCACTGTTGAAATTCACAGATCTCCACTAATTGACGCATAGCAGCCAAATCCAAAATATCAGGGGCACATGTACGGCCCCACAGCACCTTTTGATTTTTCAATTTTTATTTGCCAGTATCCTGAGTATCATCAACCTTGGCCTTTTTGGAAAAACCAGGTTCCTCACTGGCATCACCCTTCCTTTTCACTGATTTGCAAGCACTCTTTCCTTTCTCAGTAGATTTCTCAGACACTTTCTTCTCCGACACCTTTTCAACTGATTCTTCCGTCATTTTTTCTCCAGATTCCTCCACTACCTTTTCACTAGAGTTGTCACCTTCAACTTTTTTCAGACTCCCCGCACTCATAGAGGATCCCTTTTTTGACTTGGGGATAGTGTGCATCTGTGAGAACTTGCAAGTAAAGGAACCAGGTTCCTCATCCACTTCATCATCCATATTAACTACATGCACTACTTTCTCATTCACAACCTTCCCATCCTTTACCAATCTTCTTCTCTTTTATTGTTCTTGGCTTTTCTAAATAATATACTCAAGAGCCTCCTTTTTTTTTCCAACCTAGTGGTAGGTCTCTTAGTATTTGGCACTTGAGTAGCGACTTTTCTACTCCTAGCCCTGATAAAACTAACAATCGCCACATTATCGTAATCATCTTCACTATCCCCATTTGTTTCTTCAGATAAAGATCTCATCTCAGGAACAACCATAGATAAAGGCTCAGTGTAGAAGTGAGGAGAGGGAGCAGGGTCAGTACTTACATGGGGTTCTTTAGAGGAACCAAGGGTTGGCTTATCTGTGGAAGGATCAGGTCCCTCAGTAGGTGCCCTAGTAGTATTGTCTGGTGTTGATGATTCAACAGGCACAAGTTCCTTATTCTCCACTAGAGTCCTATTTTCTTCCCCCCTGAGACTCAAACACACCCTCACCATCCTCAATGACAACTCCCTCAGCAACTATTGACAACATATTTTCTATGGCTTCTTTTTCTTGTAACCCCATGGAAAACGTAGTAGAAGAAGGAGTATTGCATGTAGACTAGATCAGGGGCTGACATTGTCGATTCAGCATGGATAGGACAACCAAATTGGTCTTTGTCAGAGCCTTCTTCCATTGATAGACTGGAAATTTCTTGATTTTCTTCTTCTTCGACTGTATCCATTTCAACCATTTTTTCCGGCGAGGCAGAAGGAGAAGTCGCAGCCACAAACTTCATAGGAGTCGAAGTTTTGCGACTCCGATGAGAACCAGTACTCGATTGGGTTGGAGAGGAAATAGAGGGTGGTGGTGACTCATCTTAGGGTTTGGACTGGTTGGAGCGTAGAGTGTGGGTTCTATCATTGTCGTTTCAACAAGCGAGGACTCAATTGGGGTGACACTTGGATCATCTTGTGTTTCATAGTGTTCAAACATGATGAAATGCAGTGAGTTGAAGAAGAGAGAGTTTGGTTTGAAGAGAGAAAAAAGAGAAATTTTGGATTTTTGATGTGAAAAGTGGTGAAAGTGGTGGTGAAAGGATGTATTTAAGAGGAATGAGGGACCGGTTAAGAAAAAGGCGGCAATTTGGGTAGTCGGGTTGCTTCATAACGGGTGAGGCGTTTGGGTTCATAAATTGGGAAAGAAAAGAAACTGATAGTTGGTGATGTGGCACCGTTTCAACCGTTTAAAAAATTGTGCATGAGAGTACAGATAAACTACTGACCTGTGTCGAGGGAATCAGGTTCCCTGATTGATTTTGCAAATGTAAGCTTTATCCTTTGACCAACGTGCAATGCATTAGCTATTTGTTTGCTCTGTAATAATCATGTGTGTCTACCTGTAACAGTATAGAAATGAGTTAGACTTTGCCAGAAAACACTTTTTAGTTAATTTACATGTACATTTCTTTCATAGCCAATCATTGAGGGACCAGGTTCTAAGATTGGTTTTATCAACATAGTGCCAAGCGATTTCTTTCAAAATGCTCTTTGCTCAGTGCTTTGGTGAATATGTCTGCAATTTGATCTTCTGTGCTACAAAATTTCATACAGATGAGCCTTTTTCCAACATTGTCTCTGAGAAAATGGTGTCGCACATCAATGTGCTTTGTTCTCTTATTTTGAACTGTATTCTTGGCCATGTTGAGTGCACTGGTATTGTTACACAGAAAGGGCACACAATCGGAGAACACTCCAAAGTCTTCTAGAGGTTGCTTAATCCACATCAGTTGAGAACAGCAGGAGGTAGCTGCCACATATTCATATTCTGAAGTTGATAGGGCCATTGAGTTTTGTTTTCTTGTACCCCATGAAATTAGACATGAACCAAGAAAATGTGCCATTCTAGAAGTGATTTTCCTATCCACCAGATACCCTACATAATCTGCATCAGCATATCCAACTAAGTCAAAATTGTCTCTAGAGGGATAGTAGAGAAACAGATCCTATGTTCCTTTGAGATATCTCAGGATTTTATTGGCTGACCTCAGATGAGATTCCTTTGGATTAGATTGAAACCTGGAACAAAGACCCACACTAAAGACAATATCTGGTCTGCTTGCTGTGATATACAAGAGTGACCATATGATACCTTTCTACATGGTCTGATTCATAGAAGAACCAGTTTCATCTAGGTCCAGACGAGTGGATGTGGCAATGGGAGTGTCAATAATTTTTTATGCTTCCATGCCAAATCTCTTTAGCAACTCCTTAATGTACTTCTGTTGGCTTATCATTGTCCCCTTTTGAGATTGCTTCACTTGTAAACCCAAGAAGAAATTCAATTCCCCCATCATGCTCATTTCAAACTCACTTACCTTGAGTTTTGCAAATTCCTCACACAAAGAGTCGATTGTTGCTCCAAAAATGATATAATCAACATAGACTTACACAATGAGTAGGTTCCTCCCTCGTTTCTTCAGAAAAAGGATGTTGTCAATTTTTCCTCTAGTAAAGCCATTTTCTAGAAGAAATTTTGACAACATTTCATACCAAGTGCGAGGAGCATGCTTTATCCCATACAAAGACTTGTTAAGTTTAAAGATGTGCTCAGGATGCTCATGATTCTCAAATCCATGGGGTTGTTTGACAAAGACTTCTTCTTTTAGAAAGCCATTCAAAAATGTACTTTTGACATCCATTTGAAACAATGTGAATTCCATATGTGATGCAAAGGCAATAAGAATTCTGATTGCCTCCATTCGAGCAATTGGAGCAAAAGTTTCATCACAGTCAATCCCTTCCTCCTGATCGTAGACTTGAACTAATAGCCTTTACTTGTTTCTTGTTGTATTTCCAAATTTATCAAGTTTGTTCCTGAATACCCACATGGTTCCTATAACAGTCCTATCCGCAGGTCGTGCAACCAGGTGTCATACTTTGTTCCTCTCAAATTGATGGAGCTCTTCTTGCTTGGAGGTAATCCAATCTGCATCTTTTAATGATTCTTTGATATTTTTGGGCTCTATTTGAAAGAGAAAGGCTGAGAAGGCAAGTGAGTTTCTAGCCTTTGATCTGGTTTGAATTCCTAAATCAAGAGGAGTGATTATGTTTTCAAGAGGGTGTGAACCTTTGTGCTTCCAATTTTATACCTGAATCTTATTGATAGATTATCCAGGTATATCTGATTGTGGTTCTTAGCCGCTTCTCATCTCAGCATGTGGGGTGCCTTGGACAGCATCGACAAATCTGTTCTCAGCTTCAGTTGTTGTGATTCCGCAACCACGTTCCTCTCATTAGTTGGAGATATAGTTGCATCATCTTCATTTGATTGCATGAAGTGACTCATCATGTCAGCCTTTCCATTTGCCATGCCAATGAATTCACCAGGAACAATTGAATGTTCCATGTTTTGATCATTCTTATCATGCAAGTCCTTCTCAAAAGAGTGGTGAGATTCATCAAATATCACATGTATGCTTTCCTCAACACATTGAGTTCTTTTGTTGTATTTTGTAGGCTTTGCTTTGTGATGAATATCCCAGAAAGATTCCTTCATCACTTTTGGCATCAAATTTCCCAAGTGCTTCCTTGCCGTTGTTGAGAACAAAAAATTCATAGCCAAAAGTCCTCAAATATGTCAGCTTGGGCTTCCTTTCGTTCAGCAGTTCATATGGTGTTTTGTTCAGAAGGGACATGATCATGCACCTGTTTATCAACTAGCATGCAGTGTTGACTGCTTCTGTCCAGAAACCTTTTGCAATACCACTGTCAATTAACATTGTTCTTCCCATGTCTTCAAGAGTCTTATTCTTCCTCTCCACAACGCCATTTTGTTGTGGTGTTCTTGGAGCTGAAAATTTGTGAGTGATGTCATTTTCAAAAAAGAATTCGTCAAATTTGGCATTATCAAATTCTGTCCTATGGTCAGACCTGATACATACTACATTGTTACTCATCTTCACCTGGATATTCTTGACAAATGCAACAAATACTTGGAAGGTTTCATCCTTGGTTCTGAGAAACAGAGTCCAGGTGAATCTGGAATAGTCGTCCACTATAACGAAGTTGTACCTCTTTCCTCCTATACTTGGCACCCTCACAGGTCCACATAGATCCATATGGAGAATATAAAGTGGCCTTGATGTACTAACTTCCTTTTTGGGCTTGAAAGAGGATCTGACATGCTTTCCTTTTTCATACGCATCACACACTTTGTGATCCTTGAAGCTTGACTTGGGCAAACCAGGTCCTTCTTGACCAATTTGTTCAGCAACGTGAAGCTTGCATGACCCAGCCTTATGTTCCATAATTCAGCATCATCATCAACAGCACTTAGACAGCTAAGATCACCACTCTGCAGGGACTCAAAATCAGCAACATAGATGTTTTTTATCTTTTCGCCACTAACACCACTTCACCAGTCACAAGATTAGTGATTGTGCATATTTTTGACACAAAGTCCACTTTATTTTCCTTGTCACGGATTTGGGAAACACTCAGCAAGTTGTACTTCAATCCGTTGACATAGTACACATTTTCAATAGAGTGAGAGAGAGACTTCCCAATCCTTCCAACTCCCAGAATGTATCCCTTTTTGCCATTTCCAAAGGATACACTCCCTCGTTGCAGGGCCTTTAATGAAAGGAAATCGATTGTACTTCCAGTCATGTGCTTTGATCAATCACTATCCATATATAATTGTTGGTTTCTCCCCTTCACTGCTCCTTGCACAAGGAAATTAAGGGTTAGATTTAGGAACCCAAACAAGTTTGGGTCTCTTGAGATGAGGAAAGGGACGAATGAGGGTTCTTTTGCTCCAAGCAGGCATCATGCATCTTTTATATAAGGGACCAGGTTCTCTAGTAGTAGTTACTTTTTTAGCAAAAACTTTGTTTTTTTGTTGAGAATGAAACTTGACCTTACAGGTTTCCTTAAAGTGCCCAGTGTTACCACAATGAGAGAACCAGTTGTCAAGAATAGTAATGTACTTGCTATGAGGGTTGTAGGGAATTTTTTCCCTCTGGAACCCGATTCCTTGTCTGTTTCCCCCATTGTTTGTGTACATAGCAGTGATAGCATCAGAGGACCAGGTCCACTTGAGTGATTTTTCAATATCACTCTTGACTCTGCCTAGTTTTTCCTGAAGTTGTTTGTTCTTCTCAATTTCAACACACAAACTAGATTTCACTGATTTTATCTCATCTTCAAGACTGAGATGTGTTTCATCCGCAACTTCCTTTCCCTTTTGAAGAATCACATGCCTACCTTCTCCTTTAAGTCCTCAATTTTTTCCTTCAGATCTATAAGTACTACTAATAGGTCATCTCTCTCATGCTCTATGTTAGCAACCTTTTCGGTTAAGACTTCTTTTTCTTTTTCAACACACTCAATGGTATCCTTTAATTGACCACAACTACCACTACATCATCTTTCTCATGTTCTAAGCTAGCAACCTTTTCAATTAAAGCTTCTTTCTCCTTCTTAACACACTCAATGGTCTCTTTTAGATCGACTATAACAACCACTAGATCATCTCTCTCGTGTTCTATGTGTCACGACCCAAACCGATGGGCCGAGACGGGCACCCGGTACCTTACTCAACTGAGTACCAATATAACGTATCTTTTCATGTCATACTATCATAGATAATTGATCCGGAAGGAGACCGTGAGATAATTAGAATACAACATGTGATGCCAACTTATACATAAGACATATGGGCTTATAAGATCAAAATAACCACTTGTATACTGAACATAGGCCGACAAGGCCTTACAATCTTTTATGTACATGGCATTTGTCTACAAGCCTCTAAGAATACATAATTTTCATAAAGGTCGGGACAGAGTCCCACCATACCAAACAATACACGTCTAAATCATACTAACCAAACAAGCAACTCTGAAGCAAATGGAGCGCATCAATATCTTCCGCTGAGTTGATAGCCTACTTGGAGGGCTCTCGACCTGTTTATCGGGACCTATGGGCATGAAACGCAGCGTCCCCAGGCAAAATGGACGTCATTAGGAATAATGTACCGAGTACGTAATGCACATAAATAAGTACATGACAGACATGGAAGAGATATAGAATAAATGACTCAACCTGTAAGTCTAGATAACTCTGTAATTCATGAAATAATTGTAGTGTCATGCATATGCGTATGAATGTCATGTCGTGCATAGGTACATGTTTCATAACACCATCAGGCCTCTGAGGGCATCCCATCATATCATCTTGCAACTGTGGGCAAAATCATCAACGTATACCAGCTAATCAGGTGGTGGTGCGTATATAACGCCGTAACCTTTTCCCATATCCCATATAAATATAATATATATATATATATATATATATATATATATATATATTCGCGTATATCACGCCATCTGGTCATGGGTCAATATACATGTATAAATGCATGAAATGCATAAGAAATACGTTAATAAGTTTTTCTTAGAATGCCATAAAAATCAATATGCCTTTCGGATAAACTTTATCAAATACGTATTTTTCTGAAACCCATGAATCGAAGATATAATAATAATTCACATGGGGAATCATGAACATAGACACCCCTAGTATTTCTACGAATAGAGTCATTTATGAAAGTTGCATATTTTACTCGTTTCATTTGTATCATATGGATCATGCCAAAAGAAAGAAGGGGTAGCCTTAACATACCTGGACCGATTCTCTTGACAATTTCTTCTAACACACGTCTTTTTCGAAGAACGAATTGAAGTAGGGAAAAAAATTCGTATGATATTCCTGATAAAGATTGTACCTTGCTCCCTCTGAATTGCGTCTCACACTGCTGTAGAGTTATGAAGTTCATATGAATTCAGTTGTTGGGAATTCCTCCGTTAGGATATCCAACGTTGCTGGTTTGTGCAAGCAACGTTATCAATTAACAAACTATACAAGCAAATAAGATTGTTTGCGCCTTTTTCTCAATCATTTATTTTCTAAGCCTTTGTTTAAGCTTCTTAGAAAATTTTGCATCCTTACTGTTTGGATATATGTTGCTGCTACACGAGTTTAGCTTTATGGATATATGTTTCTGATATATGTTAGACAATGGATTAAAGTAGCTTTATCTCTTTATACATGAGCTTGGATAACGTTGTTGGTCTTCTCTAATTCACATTCCCAAATAAGATACCAATTCTAATATACACATTCCACCTAGCATATAAATAAATAGTCAGTATATGGGCTTTGCATGGCTGCCATACAAGGCTAAAGACTTATCCAAATCATTATCAATTACCAATTTAATTAACGTGGTAATTTTCCACTAATTTAATAATTAAATAATTATTCACATAATTAAGAATTATCTAAAATTACTTAAAATACTAGTTACTTTTTACATACCTTATACACCTTACCATCATGGTCATGTGGTACCTCATATAACACTAGTCCATAAATACCGGGTATTATAGCTCGGACCGTATTTATCCCAAAATATCAAACTTCGACGAAACTCATTTTCTTCGATTCGCTTTCCCTCTGACCTTCACGAATTTACTTATCACTTGTTTGAAATAGCGTAATACTTATAATCCCAAAATAATCTCATTTTTGAACTTACGTTGATTAACTTACGACGAAACTTTAACGTACGAACATGCAGGATGTAACATCTCATTTTCGAGATTTTATCAGTTTACTTATGGCGTACTTCCACATACAAAAACGTGGGGTGTTACACTATGTTTGCATTTTTTTAAGTTAAAACGTCATTTTCTTTCTTCAGACTCTCAATAATTTCTTTTAAATCTACCACAACGACTACTAGGTCATCTCTCGATTGTTCTGCTTATCCTAGTTCCAGAGTCAAAGTATTTTTATCATTTATAAGACTGTAATAAGTATCAATTAAAACATTTGCCAAAGACATAAGGTTTTTAGGAGAATAAGACTTCAGATTTCTTTGAACATCTAGAAAGTTTACCTCATCATCATCGTTGTCATCTTCATCATCATCAAATTGTGCCATCAAGAAAAAGATGGAGTCATACCCAGCTGCTTCACTTTCCACTACCATCATGGAGTTGTCACCTTGATCATCATCTTCTTCAAATTCGCTGGAAGAGTTTCCCCATGCATCAAGAGCTTGTTTCACAACATTGTCAGCGGCATTTTTCCTCTTGAAGCGTTTGTCAGGAACCGAGTTCCTCTTAGCTGCTTTGTTGTGTTGTGTTTGTATCAATCTTGCTTGAGGAGAGGACAATCCTTGAGTAAATGTCCTGGCTTACCACACTTATGACAAAGGTCATAATTCTTAGGCTTGGTGGAACTGCCCTTTTTTGGAATGTCTCCATTTCTGCGAACCGTTTTCTGGAATCTTTTTGTCAGGTAAGCCATATCAGCATCCTCTCCACCTGAATCATTGTTGTCCGTCTTGAGGACCAGGTTCTTCTCCCTTTTGGGCTCTCTTCTCTCATTGTCCTTCTTCTTCTTCATTTCATAGATTTTCAGATTACCAACAAGTTCATCGATGGTTAGCTTCTGCAGATCCTTTGCCTCTGTGATAGCATTCCCTTTGTTTTTCCACGAATTGGGCAAAACACTGAGTATTTCACTGACAAGTTTATTTCTTGGAATGTTTTCTCCCAGAGAGTGAAGCTCATTGATGATAGAGGAGAACCGAGTATGCATGTCCTGGATGGATTCATCATATTTCATCTTGAAAAGCTTATATTTTGTGGTAAGCATGTCCATATTTGATTGCTTAACTTGTGTTGTCCCTTCATCAGTTGTTTGGAGAGCTTCCCAGATCTCCTTAGAAGATTGGCATACTGAAATCCTGTTGTATTCATCAGGACCAATACCACAGATAAGAATTTTCTTTGCATGAAAGTTCTTTTCTATGGCCTTGCGATCAACATCATTGAATTTCTTTCTTGTTTTGGGGACTGTTACTGCTGGGTCGCCACTGGTTTTTGTACGGACGAAGGGTACATCGCAGATGACGTCCTAGAGATTTGAGTCTTCAACCATGATGAAGTCGTGCCTCCTAGTATTCCACCATCCATAGTATTGGCCATTGAATCTTGGTGGCCTCTCGATAGATTGACCTTCTTCAAAGTTTGGTGGAGCAGTCATGAAGATCCTTTCTAGGTGTTAGTCCGATAGAAAGAACCTGCTCTGATACCAATTGATAGAATTTAAGAGTCCGCCAAACTATATAGAGAAACAGGTTCTCTATTAATTCCCATAGAACACACGCATATTGCAGTAAGTAAATGACACAGAAGTTTTACGTGGAAAACTCCAGCTCACGGGATTAAAAATCATGGCCTACCCTTATAAGATTTCAACTTCACTACTAAGCAACTTTAGAATACAACCTATTGTAACCTAGGAATTAACCTCTTAATCCATCACTAACTTGTAACAACTCTATTACAAGCCACTTTGTAATAACTCTATTACAAAGACTTACAACTCGACTAACTCTAGCCAAGACACAAACACAATGGTTTATGATTTACAAAGGTTTCCTACACAATGCTTCTAACGAAGCTAAGTAGAAATTACAAGTAGAGAACTTTAACAAATGTACAACACAACTGAGGACATGTAATAACTCAATATAAGGAACTGGTTTGTTTCTATGTTGTTCTTTGTTCTTGATGCTCTTAAGAATCACTTGCCAGATTGGTTTGTCACTTGAGAGAATGCTTGATGGATTCTTCAAATTCATGTTGTGTTTTGTCTTTGGTTTAATGTTACTATAACATTGGTGACATCACTTGAATGATGCAAGCATGTTTGGTACATAATCATTCACAATAAAGTTGATTGTTGCACTGTTTTGCACTGTTGCATGTGTAGGCAGTAACTTTACAGATGTTGGAGAGTTTACTGGTACGATCAGCAGGGGAACTGGTGTCCATTTGTTCCCCTTGTTGATTCTTTGACTTCTGAAGAGTTGATTTACATCTCCAGCTTAAGTCTTGTTATTTCCACATACTTGAGGATATGTATCAGGTTCCTTAACTGGTTCTTGTCATTAAGTTTGTTAGATCATCAAAACATAACAAGGTACGTATAACCTATCACTTATATATCTCTATAATCTATCCTTGTCATTCTTCTTGTTTTGTAATTTAATTTATTAACCAAAATGACTGCACTTTGTTAGGACATCTTTGCGGGAGGAACTGATACAACTAACACGGTGTTGGAATGGGCGATGACAGAGCTTCTAAGGAATCCTGATACCATGAAAAAACTCCAGAATGAAGTGAGAGAAATAAGGTAAAGGGAAAAAAGAATTAGTATGTGGGGATGACATAGACAAAATGCATTACTTAAAAGCAGTAATTAAGCGCTTACATCCTCCGATTCCTCGCCAAGCAAGAGAATATGTTAAAGTAATTGAAGAATTAAGAGAGAGACGAAGAAGATGACATGCAGAGATAAAATGAGAAGAGAAGAAGAAAACTCTGTTGTGGAACTGTTTTATTTTTTGCTAAAAAGAAATTGAAGTACACGTGACTTACATATACACCATTTATGCTTAGTTGTCGACAACTAACTAACTACTTACGTAACTGACTAACCAGCTTATAAATAATACAAAAGTACAACTCTTGCTTTGAGTTTTGTTACCCTCCACAATAATGGGCTATGATATTAAAGCCGGAACAATGGTTGCGTTATAGGGAGAGACCTTGCAATTTGGGATGACGCAGAGGAGTTTAAGCCAGAGAGATTCTTGAATTCGTCGATAGATTTTAAGAGGCATGATTTTGGATTGATACCATTTGGAGCAGGAAGAAGGAGATGTCCTGAGATTTCATTTGCGATGGCTACTAATGAGCTTGTGTTAGCAAATGTTGTGAAGAATTTTAGAATTGAGAGTTGCCAAAGGGACAAGATCTGGATATGACTCAATGCACTGGTTTAACCATTCACAGGAAAGTCCCTCTGCTTGCTGTTGCAACTCCTAATGTGATCCAAGAATGAGAAAAAAAGAGGAATGTGGACGTAAAATCGTAAAAGGGTGTTACTCTTTATTTAACGACGTAAGTATACTATAAGTAGTACTAATTAATTAAGATTATATTTGATTAGATGTTTGGAAGTTACTTGATAACAGCTATATTTTCGTTGTTCGCTTAAACCTGGACTTGGAGAATTTGAGTTAGTATCAAAACCAGATGGAAAATTTAAGGAAGGAAGGTGAAACAAAAATGATGGCAAATTACACATTCAAATTGTTGGAGCATATATGAATGCTTGAGAGTTGATAGCACATAGTGAAAACATATGAACTGCCAAAGAAATGTAAACAAATTTTCAGTATTCCTACGGCGTGAATATCACCTGCGATCCTATTTTGTAGTCTTTTGACTGCTGCCTGAATTCATTGGAAAATTAATTCCTTTTGGCAAGAGAGTATTCATAAATGATTAATTTTCATATCAGGTATTTTGTCCTTCATATATACTTAAAAAGAAATTAACAAAAAAAGGTGTTCATATATTACTTGTGATGAATAAAACATAATATGCAGTAAGTTTATACGCATGAGTTCCATTATCATGCATATCATGCTGAAACTTTATGTGTTTCGACAAAACAGTGGCTATTTTTTTAATAACTTTACAAATACTGGTTATTTTTCAATTACCAATCCGAAAATTGGCTAGCCCGTGATATTTTCACCTCTTTTGCTCAGCTGGCCGGGGTACACGAAACATCAAGTGAATGGCCCTTTGGGCTTTCAGGAAAGAGAGTTTATTGGGCCAAGAAATTATGCCGGATGCTAGAGGTGTACAAATCGAACTGAAAAATCGCACCAAACCGATTATAAAATCCGACGTGGTTTGGTATTGAGTAAAAAAATCGAACCAACCCGACATATAAATATATAATTTTTATATATACTTTTAAGATTTTATATAGAATTTTCTTTAAAAAAAATATCTAGAAATATTTGGGATTCTCTTGCGGGATATAAATTTAATAGAATATGAAGTGCTCCATATTTATTGACCTTAAATAATGAGTTGTATGATCACTTTCTTATCAAGTGTTACTGAAATGCGTCTATCTCTTTGTTCTTTCATATTCATATCATATGTTAGATCTATTAAATTCTTATATCTTTTTCGAATGTGAAGTGGTTATTAATATTTAGGTATCATAGTGATTTTTACTAAATTCGGTTAGCCTGAATGTGTATATCAACGAAAAATTTTGGCGGACGATTAAAAAAATAACAATTATGTGTTACTAATAGAATTATTTCATAAGAATATTTTAATTGATAATATGTTTGTCAATTTTTTATATTTTTAGTAAATATATATTTAATTATTAAATATTTAACAAAGTAAGATTGAAATAATATGTAAGTAACAAAAAATCCGAAAACCCAAAAAGTCAGACAAAATCGAACCAATCCAAAGCAATATAATTAATTTGATTTGATTTTAATAAAATACAAACCAACATGATCCATATACACCCTTACTATGGAGTACAATATGAAAAGATAGTAGTAGTGGTACTAATAGTGATTGATCGGACTAAGCAAGTTGCTAATCAAGAAAAAGGTTTCCTCTGTTAAAAAGGGGCGCAAATTTAAAAATGAATTTAATAATTAGCACTTCAAATATTCAACAATTGAACTGATCACATAACGCTATTTTGCAGGCTAGATTCTCTATGCTTTTTTGCTTTCTAACAAAGTTGACACTAACTGGAATACTTTTTACAAATAATTCATTCGTATATCAATCAGAATGCATCAATGATTTGTCATCTTGTAAGCAAAAAAAGAGAATATTTCAGAAGAATCTTTGTTATTTTTTTTTTTTTCACCCGATATTGGTACTCATATTAGGGTTCGACTAATCCGGATACGCGCTGGAAAATTCCATATTGGAGATAAAACGCTCCCTAACAAATGCGACTCCATACCCAAAGGCTCGAACTCGAAATCTCTAACTAAGGACCACAACCCTTGTTGGTATATCTCAATCAAAAATAGAAGGTTTCACCACTTTTGGTAGTAGTAGTAAAGATTAAAAAATAAAATAAGTAAATAAAGGAAGGAAATGTCACATTGTATGAGGAGAAAAATGGAATTATCCAAATTAAGAACATTTGAAAACTGTTGCGTTTTGGACGTAAAATAATAAAACTGATTGCTTAGTGGTCACTCAACTTGTGGTAATTGGCCATCAAAGTCATCCAGGAGTATCTTTTATTTATCTTTCAAAAGTCATATTTACTTTACCTAGTTAATTTCAATGGTCAACTTTGCAATATTTGTATTTTTCGATAACATTTAATGACGTGTCAAGTTTAATTTAATAAAAAAATAATTAAAAGACTGATTTAGAATAAAAAAAAAGTAGAAGGTATAGTAATTATAAGTTGAATATGTATTATTCAAGGTAATGTAAGTATTACGAGTATATTGCATCCAAAAAGTTATTCATATTCCTATATTACACCTAAAAAGTTGAGTGTGTAACCATTGAAGTTAACTAGGTAAAGTAAATCGAATTTTGAAAGACCAAAAAATAAAAAAAGACTTTGATGGCTGATCATCCAGGCAATCAAATCTATAATAATAGTAATAATAATAAGTCACTGTTTGAGATGCAGTAAAGCAAAGTGAATTTAAAGGTGACAAGTGCATATTCTGATATGGTTCAATTATTTGATCTGAAAGGTAAGATTTGACTAAATTCAAGAAATTGACATGTTAAAGGTTTGATTTATACTCAGATAAATGGGCAGCTCAAAAAAATAATCCAAAATGAAAATGACCCCTCAAATCTAGTATTCTGCTGTGTTCTTTCCGAATCATGAGTTGGAGTCTTTGGCGTATTGAAACATAATTCAATTCCCCTACACAATAAGTTTAAAGTCTTTATCATGTACTATAATATTTGGGGATTTTCCTTGTATGTATGTATGTATGTATTAAAACTTGATTATCATTCAATTTGTCGCTTTAATAATTATGGAAAATACGGAAATGTTGGCACAGCATAAATAGACTAAAATCAACAGATCTAGTAGCCTAGTAGGATTGTAAACTTCTCCGAAATAAATCAATAATTTGTCCACAAGTAAAGTGGATACTTTTATTCAGTATTAATTAAGACGATACATTTATTTAAGTGTTCATCATACTTTTACTTTTATTCCAAATCACATTACACATAAAATAGTACTTACAATTTTGAGTTAGTTATATATGTATAGGTAATATTTAAGTGAGAAAAAAAAATAGTATAAAACATTGTCTTAGACTCTAGTGATATAGAATTTTGTCTGTAAAACCAAATGTTGTTTTCTAACTAATGTGAACCCACCACTAGAAAACTTTCAAAAATTCGTCCACGGAATACCGACCGAAATCGGTCGGAAATTAAGTATATTGGTCGCAAAAGTCAAAAAAAAAATATGATAATGAAAATAGTGGTCCCACAGCAAATATATAATAATTTCGATCGATTTCAATCAGAAATTGGTCAACATTTGACCAAGACCTAGTCATACTTGTATATTGTCTACAAATAAAAATTTAATTAAAATTCTTCAAATATACCGACCGATTTCGGTCAGTAAATTTGAAATTATTGCTTTCCCGCCCAAGCAAATTAGTTTTTAATATATATATATATATATATATATATATATATATATATATATATATATATATATATATATATATATATATATATATATATATATATNAGAGAGAGAGAGAGAGAGAGAGAGAGAGAGAAAGAGAGAGAGAGAATTTACCAACCGGAATAAGTTTTAATTAAATTTTTTCCGATCGATTTCGACCGAAAATACAATTTTAAAATAATTAAGATATAAATTTAATGAAATTACCGACCAAAGTCGGTCGGTTTTTATCAACCTTTATATAAATAGCTTTTAAATAAATAATATTTAATACTTGTGTGTGTGTGTCAGAGAGAGAGTGTGTGTGTGTGTGTTTTTAAAAATTACTTTTACATGGACAATATATCCTCTCTCTCTCTCTCTCTCTCTCTCTCTCTATATATATATATATATATATATATATATATAGATAGAGAGAGAGAGAGAGAGAGAGAGAGAGAGAGAGAGANTATTGAATATAGCTTATAGCTTATATACCAATTACTTAACCCATATACGATATATTTAATTCCGGTTAGCTTATATTTTTTTTATTAATCATAATTTTATTCAATTGAATAATTTTTATTGACTTGTGGAATCCTTATTTAATGCACTATTTTTTTTTCCATAAAAGAGAAAGAAATAAATAAATAATAAAATGATAGATTAGTAAATAAATATTCCATGGGAAGAGAATATAGGAAGGGTTGTAGTTAGTGCTTAGTAATAAGATTTAATATTCTATATTTAAAATTAGAATTCAATAAAATAATAATGATAATATATACTAGTACTAATTAGTAGTATAGTAATAACATATAATATTGTGGTGCTATGATATCTCTAGTTGGGGAGTATTCGAGCGATACAAAAAAAATATATATCTAGAAGATTTCTAAAATTATTATATATTTAAAATTCCTATCGATTTCGGTCGGTATTTGAAAAATAAATTAAAAAATTTAATTAACACCGACCGATTTCAGTCGGTATTTGAAAACAAATATTTTTTTTAATTAATATCGACCGATTTCGGTCGGAAAATTTTGACCTATTTCGATCGCAACACCTTAGCAACCATCATTTTTCCGATTAATTAAAAGCGGTAAAAAATCGGTCGTTTTTTCTCAAATTTCGACCGATTTCGGTTGATTCTCCTGAAAGAAATTAGCAGTTTTTTAATAGTGACCAAACATATATCCTACGAGTATATCCATTCATAAAAGGAGAAAATGCATGTGCATTCTATTAATTGCCAATATTAATTATTCGAGCTATCTACGACTAACTTTGAGAACAAGAAAAATAATAAAACTTACCCTACCAAGCACTAGGGTTATGAATTATGGATATGGTAAGTATTGCCCCTACATTGATTTTTATACTAAATTAAATAATTTAGTTCTAGTCATTCAAGATTTACTGAAGTTTTTAAGCCTAACTTTTTGTTATCAGATTTATCTATATGTATATGACCCATCACTTTAAAAATATAATAGAATGCTAAGAGTTTTTAAATATTTAACTCACAAATTTGAATCTTGGATCTACTTTTCATGGTTTGCCATAATCCAATAATTTTAACCTAAACTTTATATTTGTGTTAAAAAAAATCCACTTTATATACACATAATTTATTCAAAACCAAATAAATTGCCTTTTTTATAATCGAAAATTCATAAACTCAAATCCTAACTCCCTTTAAAAGAAGTATAATGGAATCTTAACTCCGTATATAAAGGAGCATTTTTGTAATTGCAGAATAACTAAGGCCTTATTTGTTTTGCACTTAATAGAGATCTGAATCTTAATCATCCAGATCTCAGACATTAAATGCATTTATTTTTAAAGTCTGAATCTTAATTATTCAGATCTTAATTATTAATTTTTTTTACTTCACAATCACTTAATGGGCCTGGATAAGTCTGTATGATTAAGATCCATAACCGAGACTTAATTTCATTAAGATGTTATCATCTATATTCATTATTAATTGCCGTCATCGCTACCATTATCAACAACCACCGTGCCACCTACCACCACCACCATCCTCCATCATAGCCGCCATCATTATCGACTACCACCACTCACCATCCCTACCACTCCCACCACCATAATTCTCAACGACAACCAACACTCATTCACCTCAACTACTACAACTAATCACCCCATCATCATCATCAACAACCATAACTGGCTCTGCCCATCATTATAAACTACCACCATCAACCAAATCTACCACCAACCACCACTTTTAGTCGACATTCACAAGCACTATCATTAGTCATCACTACCAGCAACTATCATATTTTAAAAGCTATATATTTTAGTGATGAAATATTAGATTAATTAGTATTTTATTTGAATTTAATATTTATTAATTTTTAAATAAACGTAAATTTTATACATTCCGATGTTAAAACAATCTTAATCATTTAGTATTCAGATCTCAATACATATCTTAATATTCAGATGTGTATTCAGATTCAAACGTCTTAATCTTAAAAAAATAAATGAGGCCTAATTGTCATATAGTTGATTGTTATTCCCCTAACAATATTGTGAAAAAAGAAAAAAAAATATTACCAAAATTGGATAGGACCTTCTTTTTCCTCCTAATTCGAGTAGGAGTTGGATACAGTATATACAAGGTATAAAAAGACCAAATCCAAGTGATCCGTTGGGAATTCGGAGTTATCCCATTTAAGATAGAATAGAAACAGAAAAGTATAACAAGAGAAATTTCAGAGAAACAACCTGTGTACAAGTAAACGAGAGACGTGCTCTACGAAACAAAACAAAAAAAAAAGAAAAGAAAAACAAGCGTTGGTCCACTTCTCCTAAAAGCTTAAACAAGCAAAAGCTTCTTCATTGTCCAACCTACCGCTTCTTCTACCCGGAATCCAGCACACAGACTCTGGAATCTCAAGTAATGCAGCAAAAACCAAGCGGCACTTGAACAGGTGCCACATACTCTCTTAATTTATTTATTTTGGTTGCTTTAATTTCTTGTTAAAATTGGGACGACCCTTTTGTTGTATACATTTGTAGTGTTAATTGGTTCTATAATTATGGGTGAGGAGTATATGCGCTGAATATGTCCCAAGCAGTCTGTTATTGGGTTTTTGTAGTTATTCTGATTATTTGACATCCTGAAATGTTAGCAAAAACGGGTTGATTAAAGATTGAAGTCTTTGATAGATATTACAAACTACACGCACGTTGTTACTTGAAATTCAAGTGTTTCTTGGCTTAATTTTGGTAATCTTGGATTTATATTTTATAATTTGGCAATATTATTTAATGTCTGATTACATTATTCAACTTTGTTTCCTCTTATAACCTGCAATTAACCAGTCAGGAGTGGGGATAGAGAGAAGCTTTCCCTTCCCTTTTGCCGCTTTAACAGATTTTCTTGTGGTTTTCTATTTTCTCTTCAATTTTTTCTTCTTTCTTTTTGACGGGTAGAGGGTTCGGGAAGGGGTTTGTAGGATGGGTAATATACAAACATTTGTTCTAGCTTTGACTACCGATTCAATAAAAGAAACCTGATGTCGAAAACGAATTTTAGTTATCAAAATTTGAAAGATATAAGTTTTATTGAACTTATATTCATACATGACTAGTCCTGTGACAGTTACTCAAATATCAGCTTTTCCTGGTTGATCTTAATGATTGGTTGGTGAACATCCTGGCTGTACCGAACTAGAAACATATACTGATGCAATCACACAACAATGAGCCAGACAGGCTTGGCCCCGAAGAGCTTTGATGTTTACAACAGTCTAGTGTTGCACTGTTTAATACCAATATCATCCTTTGCTCCCTTATGATTAATTTCAGCTATTAATCCTCCTGCTTCTTCACTTGCAAACTTCATCACATTCTTCTGTTGGCCATTTTAGTAGTGGTTACCAGGTTGAACCTAGATAAGCCTTTGGTCTTCTTTTCAACCTACTACTGTTGGATAAAATTTTACCAATCTCATCAAACCTTTTTTTTAATGGTTTGTATGAAATGCAACTTGTCAGGAGTGTGTTTGGTCTAACTGTAAGTCTTAGCCTTTAAGTTTGGTCACCTTTCATTTTTAATATCTTGTTGCCAATAAATGTGTTAAAAGTTCGTTGTTAAAAGAGTTGATTTGGTCTATAGATCTCATGGGTGGCAAGAGTTCAAAAAGATCAACAACTGGTCGATATGCATCATTTGGGTCCAGTTCATATTCAGGTTATCAAGGCTATCCGCAGTCACCATATACTCAACCAAGCTACAATTATCCCCCGCCACCTCCTTGTCAAACATATGGTGGTCCACCTCCTGAGTCAAGGAAAAGGCTTGAGAGGAAATATTCAAAGATAGATGATGACTACCGCAGCTTAGAGCAGGTAAAATGAAACACTTTCAATTTATAAATGAGTAGAAGGATAAAACTTCAGCAAGTTTACGATACTTTGGAATATCGACCATAATCTCCTCAACCTGTTTTATTTGTTAACAATAGTCCATAATGCTTCTGGTCATGCTGAAAGTGAGCATTTGTTCTTCACTTTCCGCATCAAGATATTAATGCTGTCATCTGTGGACGTTACAAATGCAGTAATGAACTTTGAATATGGCATCAGTTTTATGTTAATTCATGCTGAAATATGCGGTAGTATGCAATAGTATACCTGTATGTGTTTCTGCCCCTCGCATCTAAATTATGTTCGCAGCTGCTTTGTAAGATTACAATGTGCATATATAAAAGATAAGTCAATACGAGCTTTGGTTTACTGGATACCATGGTCAGATCTAACTAGTTGATTCGAGTTATTTTTATATGTCAATATGTTCGACCGTCATAGTTATTCTGCTCCCTTCTTGGAAAAAGAGTCTAAATGTCTTCCTGTATCCTACTTTTATCTTTGGTGAAGCAACTTGTTGTCGAACTTTGCACATATATATGTTTTTGCACCAAAAAAGGTTATCTTATTGAGCATGTCAATTGTTGCTTGTCAACTATAGGCTGCTAATGCACCTTATCCTAAATAAAATGGTTGGTGAATAATTTGTCAATCAAACTCTTGATATGGTGCCACATTTAAGTTTATTGGCATGTGAACATGAATTAACTTTGCCACTAGAATTGAGAATTATTGCTGATGTGGTTTTTCCACGACTCTTTTGGATCAAATCTTCTACTTGTGTCATGTTGAATGTTTTGAGTCAGGAAGTTTGAATTTTTTTATTTATCGAACCTATTTACTTTTTCATCTTATGGAACTTATGAGATAGGTTTTTTATCCGGTTATTTATATTGCTTGACTGACTTTCTTTTCTAGGTTACTGATGCCCTTGCACGTGCTGGGCTAGAGTCTTCGAACTTAATTGTTGGCATCGATTTTACCAAGAGCAATGAGTGGACTGGTAATACTTCAATTTGTGATAGGATACTTATATTTGGCTTTTTTGTTTAAAATGAGAATACTTATATTTGACTTACAATACTTTCCATCTAATCTGCTCCTGAACTAGGTGCAAGGTCATTCCACCGGAAAAGTTTGCATCACATTGGGGATCAACAAAATCCATATGAACAAGCAATATCCATCATTGGAAGAACACTATCAAAATTTGATGAGGACAACCTGATTCCTTGTTTTGGATTTGGAGATGGTACTTCTCTAAACACCTAATTTCTGATTGGACCTTTTTAAATCACAGAGGTCTTATATGATTGTCATTGGCAGCCTCAACACATGACCAAGAAGTCTTTGGTTTCTATCCGGATGAAAAATATTGTAACGGATTCGAGGAAGTATTGAGTAGATATAGAGAGTTGGTTCCTCAATTACGGCTTGCAGGTGCAGCTTGAGTCTTCTTTTGTATTTGCCTTTTTTCTGATTGCCTGCAGTGTGTATACTTCTGCATTTCTTCTTCTGCTTCATGACACTTTCATCTTTACAGGACCAACATCATTTGCTCCTATTATTGAAATGGCAATCACTATTGTTGAGCAGAGTGGCGGCCAGTACCATGTTTTATTGATAATAGCGGATGGACAGGTAGATATGCTGCCTCGCTATAACACAAAAATATGGAATACTTATCAGCTGATTCATCTTGTGTATTTTCTAGTTTCTAGTGCTTTAATACTACTTATATGAATGTTTCATGCTTGTGCAGTCTATTTGTTTACAAATCAGTTGAGTAGTTGCATTCTACAAAGAAAACAGATGAATGAGATTTTGAAAATGGTTTAAAATTTGATCTTGGGTAATCATAAACGAATGTGTATAACAGAAAAGAATGTGTGTGTGTGTGTGTGTGTGCCCGCGTGTGCATTGTGAGTGGTATGTGCAACCAGTGATTGACTGTTCAAAGGATAAGCAGAGCCTGGAAGTAGGTATCAAAGGTATCCACCCTTAACATTGTGCATATCACCTCCCAAGCAGTGGATTGGGTTGGAGGCTATGCCAAACCGAAGTAGATAATTCCACGACCTAAATGAAAGTTTAAATAACAGTAAAGCTGTTTGGTGGTTGTGGTAATCTTTAGGACCATCACGCTGTAAAATGTCCAGCTTTCAAGATTGTGTTCGGATTCTCTTCCAATTGCACCCTTTTAATTCTCACATATTTTAGAGATCTTGAAAATGGAAGTCCCAAGTTTTTATGCCAAATATCTGCCTTTAAAGGAGCATATCATGGTTCTTGAAAGAATTTAAGACAGTGGTTTACTTTGAGATGTGTGAGCTTTTGTGCCTTCTCCATTTTGTATGGGCGTGTATCTTATTGTTTCAATTTTAGAGCAGTAGAAGAGAGATTGGTAGTGATATACACTGTCTATATTTCAGCTAGCGCAGTCCTATGTAGAGATACATGAAAGTGGAGAAACAATCCATAAAGCTTTGACTGACTTCCCACAAAATTTTTGTGGAAGAACTTTATCTGTTTTTTGCCAATAATATGACCTATCATGAGACTGAAGGCTTTATCGCTGTTTGCAACAAAAATGAATCTGTCAGTACTCATGATTATAAGCAACACAAAATATGACCAGACCAATCCCCTTAACATGTGAATGTTGCATTTAACAAGTTCCAGCTAAAATGTTTTATTGACGGCTTATCTAAATTGAAATGAGACTATTACAGGTTACAAGAAGTGTAGATACTGTGCGCGGGCAATTAAGCCCTCAAGAGAAGAGAACTGTTGAAGCAATTGTGAAAGCAAGGTAACTTTTTCAGTTCTGTTAAAATTCTTTCACAAGCATTTTACAAATCATTCTTGAATTTTTTTTTATGTTTATTTGCAGTGAATATCCCTTGTCTATTATTTTAGTTGGGGTTGGAGATGGGCCATGGGACATGATGAGGGAATTTGATGACAATATCCCTGCTCGAGCCTTTGACAATTTCCAGGCAAGTAACTGCCACACTGCTTCTTTTCCTGTCCTTGATGGTGGTATTGATTTGTTCTCCCTTATTGCCTTAAGTTTCTGGTTTGCTCATCAACTTTTTGTTATTTTCAGTTTGTTAATTTTACAGATATCATGTCAAAAACTGTGGACCGGTCCCGGAAAGAAGCAGAGTTTGCCTTAGCAGCATTGATGGAAATACCTTCTCAGTACAAAGCAACTCTGGAGCTGAACATTCTGGGGTACAAATTGAATGCTCATTTGTTAATCTGCTACTAGTGGACACTACTCAAAAATCAGTCTGAAAAGTTGATAGTGGAATTTATTTTCAGTTAATTTTCTACTTCACTCTTCAGTGGTCATTTTGTTTTCTTATTTGGTTTGCCTTTTTTGAGCAGTGCTCGTAGAGGAAATGAAATTGACAGGATTCCTCTCCCCCCTCCGCGCTATGGTGCAGCTTCTTTTGGCACATCAAAACCTTCACAAAGCAATAGTTACCGTCCGAGTGCGCCTACTAGCACTAGCAGACACAATTCGGCTGTTGGATCAAGTCATCCTGCAAGTTCTGCAGATAATCATGTAAGCAGCCTTTTTTCTGTTTAATTGAGTTTTACTGGTTGGATGCTTGTTCTTTTTCATCTTCAACTCTTGATAACCACTTAAACCATGAAGGGCTCATACTGAACCAATTTTTTCAAATATCAGTTTACATTGTTGACCTTAAATTGATTTGGATTCTGTTCTTTTTTCCTTTTTTGATGTTTGATTCCATATTTTGACATAATTCAGAATATTTTATTCTAACAATTTGTTTCACCTCTCATGATTTGACAGCTTTGTCCCATCTGCATAACCAATCCAAAGGACATGGCATTTGGTTGTGGACACCAGGTAAACTTGTACAGATTCTCAATTTCGTTCTCAGGTAGCAGTAGTAAAACTACATATATTGACAGAATCTCGTTTATTTGCAGACATGTTGTGAATGTGGGCAAGATCTGCAGTTGTGCCCGATCTGTCGGGACAGCATTCAAACTAGGATAAGACTTTACTGAATCACTTCTCATGGCGGAAGAATAATTTGCTGCTATTCTGAAAGCATCTGATTCTTATGTTTACTGAGAGCAGTTTCTTAAATTATATTCTTGCTGATGGATCTCAGTTTGTCAGCAGTATCTAATGTCTTTTTGTAATTAGAGATGTTACATTTCAGTATTTTGCGCTGTACATAGATTTTCTGGTTTCTATTTAAGGCTACTCATTGTTCATTGAAACTGGTACTCAATGTGCAAAGATAATTTCTGCTTTCACCTGTGTTCAATGACAAACCCTTCAATAACTTATCGACTGCATTGCTTGACGAAAGTTTCAGAAAATTTGAAATGAATTGCTTCTAGATTGAGTAGAAAAAAGGATGTATGAAGTTTGTCTCGTCGTCTGTTTATCCCGGTGATGGGTATTGGAAAGGGTCAACTTTTGTGTAGTTTATGATTGAATATACCTGTTAAAGATTTTCTCTAGGATAAATTTCTCTTAATAGATCTCTTCTTGTAATGCGGCATCCAGATAGAATCAGTCTCTTCTTATATATTCCTATAAGTCATCTTGGAAGTCACTATTTTAAATTGAGGGATAAACTTTCTGGCAGAATGGATGAGTCAGTCTTGACTCTCGAGTGTGTAAACGAATGTTTGGTGCTCCCTCTCTTAGTGGATGAATCATTGTCATGTGGCAAGATTTACCTAACCATTTTGATAGACCTCGATTAGTTGAATATTTGACCACGACTATTTGAATATTAGTATTTGATTGCTTATTTGCGCGACTTTCTGCGGAATTCCCTATCTGAACACTTGTGTTTACCTCGAAAATGGTAATTACAATTATATTTGATTTTGTAATTTTAAAAATACGTGATCTATTCTAATACCGGTTATTTAGGCAATAAGTGCTAAGTGAGAGGTGAGAAAACGAAATAAATGCGAATGATAACAAGATTATGCAAACCGAGCAGCGAAGAGACAGGATCTCGAGGTCGGTCTGAATGTATCTCGAGGTCGAGCTCAGGGGCTCGATAACGGGCAGTCGAGAGTGATTTGACAATGTCGAAGGCCTCTAGGATGGCCCTTTTATGATCAATAACGATCAATGAATGTAGAACAATTAATGAACAATAAAATGAAAGACAATAAATCAATGAGACAATTGTAAAGAATGTTTGAGTTAGAGGGCAGAGAATGTTCTTAGTCCTGTGTATTGAGTATCATGTGTGTTACAAAGTGACAAGGGTCCCTTTTATATATGAGGGGGAATCTCAACATAGTACATGTGTAATTAATGCAAAGAGAGATGGATGGTACAACCATTTAATGTCACGGTACGAGCTTGTACTATTTTTAGGGGTGGGCATAAAATCCGGAAAACCGAATTCCGAACCGAACCGAATTAATTCGGTATT